>OZ014459.1:4161538-4394536 GCA_963966035.1 Acleris laterana | reverse complement strand
GTGCCTCGTTCTCGCATGGTGATTGTACGCAGGAGAAAGTATTACCGGGCCGCGAACCGTCTGCCCTCGGTCTTCGATTTTGGGAACAAAAGTGCGAAGGCCAGGGTAGAGCGGGCCGTTCGTCGTGCACGCGGAACGACGAGTCGGCTAGTATTGTGACAGAGGAAACTGGGACGGAGGGCGGATCGGTTGCGTCTGTGGATTCTGCCGTAGGATCCGATGAAGGTTTACTGGCACATGCTTCGCCGGCACCTCGCTCTCCGCCGCCTGACGGTCCACACAAGCAGCTCGGTACGCGCTCGTTGACGCACCCACTGCCACGCCGCGTGCCCCCTGTGCGGGAGGAAGGCTCCACTGTCGCCAGCAGTCTTCCAGTTTTGATGACGCCGCGTGTGTTACACGAACTACGAGAAGAAAGTGACGGCTCACAAGCCGATAGTGCGCAAGCTAATAGTGAAGGAACATCTCCCCTTGAACCGGCCCAGCCCTTTGCCTTCCCACCACTCCCTGACCCCCCTCCAAACGCGTGTGCTAACGTAGACTGTGAATGTGCAAATTTCCCTATCGAACGGGTGGATTCCGCGTCCAATGTCGCTAGTACTATACCAGTGCCAGTGTATGAGTGTATAGTGAAACAGTGGTCAAAAGAGTTACCGTCAGATGAGGCCCAACGGTCGGACGCTGCTTCTGACGGATCTTTAGACAGGGATAAAGAAGATGAGACAATTACAAGTGAAAAACTTGCTCATTTATTAGAAACCGTAAAGAAGCCCGTTACTTCTCAGCCTACGACAATTGGCATTAGGGAAAGAAGACGGCACGGGTTACCCGATAAAAGACGTAGGAAAGGGATATACATAACAACGGCTAGCGATGATGGGGGTGAAGAGTCTCCGCCAGTGAATGGTTGTAAGCGTGAGAACAGCGACGCCTCTCTTCAAGAGATGCGATTGTCAGCTGAGACACGAACTTCTTCCTTGCTTGGCGATAAGTCCGACGATTCTTGCGCTAACGGACCTCCAAGTCCTTGTGAAGCGCCTGTTCAAATGTGGGCCAGACCGGAAGATTTACGGACGAGGAGAGCGAGATTTTCACATCAAAGCTCAGACGAAAGGGACGATGATTCGTTCCGAATGAGACGTAAATATGGCGTTACCTCGCGAGGTGACTCGCCTTCAGAGGCTGAGAGCGATTCGTGCTCTAGAGACCGCACCGCTTCGCCTTCACCTTTCAGTCCTTCAGACAATTCAGATGTAGAAGCCAAGCGCCAACAGTTTTCGAAAGGGCCTTACGGTAGAAACTTGGAACCTCCATCGACCCGGTCGGTGGAAGTTGGCCGTCGTAGTTTTTCTGATGCAACTGTCACTGGAGGTCGTAAGGTTAGCGTTGGAGCAGCGCCGACCGTTGGGACGAGGCCTAAAGGACCTACGCATGTGAGGGCTACTTCATCTCCTTCTAAACTGGCTGGAGTACGGCCCGGAGCCGACTTGTTGGCGGAGCTGCTGAGAGGCAGTTCTGAGGCTCTCTCAAACACCTCAACCTTCGACAACGTCGTCCTTACCCTGCACCAACATAACGTGAGTACTTTAATGTCTTCATTACTTTCATTTGTACCCATTGACCCCAATAAACGTGCAAGAAACAACAAAATGGAAGCATTTGGGATGTTATGTTTATCTTAGCAGAAAATAGCCTAAAGCAAACGAACTTGTATTATTGCCAAACTTTATTCAAATTTATATACTAGAAATTCTTGTGGTTTTCTTGGTTATAGTAAATGCTATTAAGTAGTTTTTGTCCGGGTAGTTTTCACAATCGGTGTATTATTATGCAGCGATTCACAAGGGCGTATGTGGGACGGAAATTGTGATGTACTTACGTTGTTTTCGATTCGCGGTGTTTTTCTTAGGTTTCCCGTGTTCGCGGTCCAATGTCACATGACTCACGCGCAGCTGTTCCAGAAGCATTAAAAATCTTAAGGGCAACGTTAAAAATACGTCTGACACTGAACTTAGGATTCATGTAGTTATAAAGGCGAGATTTATTTTACGTTTCTTGGATTTCTGTGATGTTGAAGAATTATTACGAAAGTACTTTTTAATTGTTGATGATTTGATCAATAAACATTATTCATGTTTGTGTATTATTTGACAACATATGAACAATTTAATTCTTGGTTGTAACCAATTTTCTAAATGTAGTGTAGAGTTCACTACCGTCCCTTACATTTATAAACAGAGAAACGATCGAATGCCACAGCGTCGTTTATAAACATACGACTGCGTACCGTTATTCTATTCATATATGTATTGAATAATCAGCGAATTGTTTGATATGAATTTACACTTATATAATGGAATGTTTATATAAGCTAACACAGTAACAGCGCTTATTTTCGATCGTTGTTCGATACGCCAAATTTTCATTTAGTCGACACGCTCTGTTCGATTGGAATTCCGATGTGTAGGAAAATCATAAAATTAGGTATTGATTTTGGGATGTATTTTGGTGGTATGGAGGTAAAATTGTTAATAATTCACGAGTATTTAAGTATTCAACAAATACTGGTCTTTTTTTTTTGGAAAATATAAAGTTTACAGGAGTTTTGATAATAATCATACTATTTTAGTTATAAAATCACTATCTTTTATTTCTATTAATTATCAGTTTTAAAACTAAACGATACGATACAGCTACAAAAATAAAGCCCTCAATTGCACCCACTTGCGGTATCGGTTGTGCCGAGGACACTCGCAGCGTTACCCCACTGCACTGCGATGCTGTCTTTAATTACTCAGTACCTACCTAGATGATGAGCTTTGCTTGGTTTTTTTGGTAAGTTATCTAAAAATAAAACCTAGCTAGATCGATTTATCGCCCTCTGCATACTAAATTTCATGTAAAGCGTTGGAGCCCTTTCCGAGATTCAGATTATACTCGTATATAGGTAAACATATTATGCATAAAAAATTGCCCGTTTAAAGGTATTAGATTTCACATACCTACCTATATTGTGCATATAGGTGTAAAAATTTATAATTAAATGTCTGTCTAAAGCTAAAATTATTTACATAAAATTTACAAGTTTGAAATACAAGTCAATTCACTTAAATATTTACGACTGACACTTTACATAATAAAACAATTCCTTGATAACACAAAGCCGTATTTCAATTAATTTGCCAACAAAATCGAAAGTGCTTTACGCAACAAAACAAGACTTAACTTTTATTTCATTTTTAACGTAAGTGACAAAAATAACGTAACCGACAAAATGCATGAAATTACTGGAATTGTGAGGTTATAGAGAAGTTCGGATTTTAGTACCGCTACTTGTATCTGGGACGTGATTCCCTCAAAAACGCGGTCGGACTAACGAACGAGTCAATGTCGCAGCGACAAGTTTAAGTAGTCCCATCAGAGTGAACAAAGCACTTTTTTAGCGCGTGCATTTTCAATTTGGCAGCGTGGCTTCTGTTGATGAGATCGAACGTATAACGCTACCTAATTCAGAATGTACGCGCTAAAATGTGACGTGACGGGTTTACCTAAATTCACTTGTTCATTCGACCGACTGCGATTTAAAAGAATCACACCCCTAATAAACTACCTAATATCGCGTGATAAACTTTGGATAAGGTACTTATCCGTCACCTTCTGACAGGTAAATAAGTACACGTGTCAAAAAGTGACGGATGTTTTATCCACGTTTTGTCACGCGATAACCGCAGCCATATTAGGCCCCCTGATGTTTGTGAGACGATAAATTGCCATGTTCAGGGACACTGCGTTGTGTGACAATTACAAAACGATACGTTTACTGCGTGCCTGTGTAATCAATTGAGTGTTTCAACACTGTCTCGGGGAAAACCAGGAGATTCCCGCCACTGCACTTAAGAAATGAGTTGTTGACTGTTTTGTTATGTTTCTATTGCATTTTGTTTAAGTAGCTTGGTTTTTCTATACTTACTGTATTTAAGTTTAAGTGGGGCCATTATTTAAAAAATACAGTTTCTTGAAAGTAATAAAATAGGATTCTTAAAAAAGCAATTTAATTCTTGCTACTATTTCTTCCATCATTCCTGAAAGAAATAGTGGAAGGAAACGAATTCTTCTACATACCAGAGACCACTTTCCACCTGCTACGATACTGACAAAACTCTTCTGAATAATTCTTGTACGAGTATTATTATATAATCTTCTATAGCAGTTTTTCCTCTAAGTGGGTGAATTGCAAAAATATTGTACATATTAACTATTAACGGGCCTTAACGGGCTCAATTAAAAAACCCTTAACAATCCTTAACTTTTTCATTGGATGTAATGTAATAGTTACGTCTGTTAATCAATAACTTACTTTAAAATCGTCTGTGTCTATCGTTATTACTAGATAAATCATCTAATTTATACGTAATAATACGTATAAAACTTTTCCGTGCCTGAACCATTGAACCTAGTAACGAAATTTAGAGATAATATTCCTGGGATACTCTAAGGGTAATAAAATAGGATTCTTAAAAAAGCAATTTAATTCTTGCTACTATTTCTTCCATCATTCCTGAAAGAAATAGTGGAAGGAAACGAATTCTTCTACATACCAGAGACCACTTCTTTCCACCTGCTACGATACTGAAAAAACTCTTCTGAATAATTCTTGTACGAGTATTATTATATAATCTTCTATAGCAGTTTTTCCTCTAAGTGGGTGAATTGCAAAAATATTGTACATATTAACTATTAACGGGCCTTAACGGGCTCAATTAAAAAACCCTTAACAATCCTTAACTTTTTCCTTTGTGTAACGAAGATTAGTCATATAATCATATGCATAACTTTCGTAACACAAAAGAAAAACAATGGAAGAAAGTTAACGTTGCCTCAATTAAGCCCTTAACTATGTACAATATTTTTGCAATTCACCCAAGTAGGAATCTCACAGACATTGGGACGTCAGTTTCAAAACGTCAGCCAGTTCCTATCGCATTGCCCGTGTACAGTTAATCCCCAACTTCCTTTTTTTTAACATCGTCCGTATTACAGAAAACTTAGGGGTTTCTATGAACCACTTTGATCTATAGGAACAAAATGCATCGATGGAACAACGCTTCCATGGATGGTAAAGATGGTAAAATGTTACTGACACACATGTAGTAGCTCTGTCTATAGAGTGAAGTGGAGAACATTGCATTATTAATTTAATTTAACCGACAAGAAAATTGCTAAATAAGAAGAGAGAGAGTGCATAAAATATATTGGTTATTGATGATACTGTACTAACCTACTCACTAGACTCCAAAAATAACCTCTAGCCACTCATATATATTTTTATTCTCCCATCGATGATTCACTAGGTCAAGACACTTGGTAGTGCTCTTTATATAGCTCCGTCTGCAATAAACACTTACTGTGACTGTCACTATGTCGAATTGACGTTTCTATTTCTGTGTGCATACGCCAATTTACGTGAAACAAAAATAGTGTCTTGAACATTGTATTTTTGAGGTTTCTTGCTAATGTTGTGTACAATGCATTGAGTTTGGAGGGTCAGTTTTATTATTCAATTCGCAAGCGTACCGTCGGATGTACAGTGGCGCCCTCATTACTATTATTATGTTTTCTAATAAACTAAAGTATTCTTTTGAATTTGGTCTGTAGTTTTTTGTACTATAAATGAAAACACAACTTATAGGGTATATCACATAGTTTAATGACAATTCACCTTCGATTTATCAACTTAACGGAAAAAAGTGGCCACTTTTTCCCGTTAAGCTGACTACTCAAAGGTTTCAATTATTAAAGTTTGTTACGTATCCTATACATTGTGTTTTTACTTGCGCTACAGAAACATTTTGTCTGATTGCAAGGAAATTCTTTAGTTAATTAGAAAACACAATAATAGTAATGAGGGCGCCACTGGACGCTCGACGTTTACTCGGTGCAGTCTTAAGGGGTGAAAACACAACCTAAAATAAGTTTTAACATAACTTGTTACGAATAATATGAATAAATGAGTATGAGTATGAGTAAGAACAAGGTATTAAATGATCAATAACGTTACGTCTATTGAACATATTTTCAGTCTTATAGGTGGTGTCCCTACTCACCCCTTAATCCCTACTAACCTCGTTTTACGGTACTACTACAAGTCGCTTGCAGCAAATAAAATGAAATTAAACTTAACCTTCTGCTTCACGTTAGGCGTTCCTACACAGAGGGCCCAGACAAGAGGCACTACGCTAGCTAGCGTTTCTCTTCGCTTACTTTTTAAACCAATCGCGTCACTGGTAGATGACAAGATACGAAAAGTCACGTGATGTGCCAGTGACGCGATTGGTTTAAAATCTAAACGAAAATAAACGATAGCGTAATGCATCTTGTCTGGGCCCTTAAGAAACGAATAAGCGACATCGATACCGCTTACATAAAAAAGCTACTGTAAATAATTTAACAATATAACTGTAGAAGACTGAATGTTAATAAAATCATTGTCTATGCTCAGACGCTGGAAATAGCGTGGTTTATTTCCGCAAGTCGTTACCACAAAACAAATTTACCCGAAAAAAAGTTGTTCGCGGTAGGAAGTGGGCTTTCTGTAGTTTTAACGAGTCCAGTTTTACTGTTTCTTTTGGCGGATGGGTCACTTTATTTTTAACTGAGAATTTCTGATTTAGTTAATATTTTTAGTTGATTCTATGGTAAAAAAGTCGCTTAAGTTTTATATTGATTGAAATTTCTTCATAAATTTATGTCAACAACAGTCTATTTCATACTCATAATTATTGATGTGATTATAAATTATACATCTAATTAATAATTCGATTTATACTTGAGATGTAGTCGTTTGTATGTCCATTTACTTACAGACATTAGACATTGTCTTTTAGTTTTAGTTGAGGGACATAAAAAATAATATGCCACGGCCTTCTTAACATCAGGAAGTTTCTCTACTTTGTGGTATCTATAAAACCCTTGCACCATTCCGCAAGTGATTCGAGAACAACATTGCACGCGGTCCGTGTGTCTTGTTTTCTTGTTTATAGGTCGTTTGTACCCCGTTACAAGTTTCGATCGGATAGCGTAAGTTGTAACTGGAATCTTGGAATTGGGTTCGCTTTATTTGTGTTAGAAGTTTGAATTTGGAATGCGTGGCTGGCTGAATACGAACTGGCCGGAGAGATTTTTCAAACTTTCAATGATGTTTTTTTTTAATGGAAGAAAAACAAGAGACTAACTCTAGGCTGCCTATGAACACACAACACCTTTAAATCTCTGTACATGATAGGTCAGTCTGCAGAAATTATGGGCACCCTTCACACAATGGGCGTGATAATTCAGTTGGCCTCATAGATTTATTAAATATTACTTCGTATGGACTTGCCTCTAGGACAATAAAATATATATACGGTCGAATTGAGAAACCTCCTTTTTTGAAGTCGGTTAAAAACAAGCCAATTCAATGTTGTGAAAACTAAAGCTCTGACTCCGTGACGTCATAGTGACGCTTAGTCTCGACTCTCGTGCCAACTTCGAACCCGGTTGTCAATTATTGAAAGTGCAAAATGGCGAATTGTATTGTTGGCATAGAGGTAGGAAAGCATTGAGGGAGTATAAAAACGGCTAATATGATAATACTCTTCGCACCTGTTACAAAGGCCCTGCGTTAAAAAGTGTCGTCTATATGTATATGACCGGTTTCGATTTAATTTCAAAAGTGTACCACTTTTTAGGTGTGTTAGTGTGTGTCACTCTACATTAGTGTGCGTAACTTTGCAGTCAATGATGTGCGGTTTATCAATAACTAGCGACCCGCCCTCGCTTCGCTTCGGTTTATGTGAGTTTTCTGTAACACCCGTTCATGAAACAGGATTTATTATACAT
This sequence comes from Acleris laterana, assembly GCA_963966035.1. Lineage (NCBI taxonomy): Eukaryota > Metazoa > Arthropoda > Insecta > Lepidoptera > Tortricidae > Acleris > Acleris laterana. The sequence goes on along the minus strand of OZ014459.1, from coordinate 4,386,658 downwards.
ATAAACCTTCCTCTTGAAACACTCTATCTATTAATAAAAACCGCATCAAAATCCGTTGCGTAGTTTTAAAGATCTAAGCATACATAGGGACAGACAGCGGAAAGCGACTTTGTTTTATACTATGTAGTGATATTGGCTACAAGCTGTGTTGTACACAGAAGACAAAGGTGGTACGTTTGACATTTGGCTACACGGGATTTATGTTTTCCTACATCTATGGTTGTTGGATATCATAGACAGTGTGACGTATTTCTTAAAAATCTAAAACATGGCGCTTTTGTTGCTTGGCCAAACATATCTGACATTTTTCTTCGCACGACCCTGTCTAGTTGTTTAAATATACTCTTATTGATTTATCAATTTATTGGCATTGGATATTCTACAAAAATGGACGAAGTAACAATTACTGTATATTTATAGCGTATTGCGTGTTTAATTTAGTTAGCCTGAACGTGTAGATGCAATAACAAATTTAAACATTAACTGCGTTTACTAGCATGTGAAGGGCAGTGGAGAGCACCTAGAATATTTTATCTGTGCCCGTAAAACCGACATTACGTGAATTGAGTTCCAGCGTTGACGGTTAGCAGCAACAAAATTGCACCAATGCATTAAAGTCCGACTTATAATTGTGTCAGTAAAATGACAGCCACTATTATTGTCAAGCCGTAAATAATGATAGGTAACATTCTATGGTACAATAGACATCTAATTACTCTATTCGTGCAAAGAACTTATGGTAGTTATTTATTGTAATTTAAGAGCCTAAGTACGCAAGAGCCTAATGCATTTTTTTAATACAAGAATACCTACGTTTTCTGATTTAAAATAAACTCTTTCAATATCCTTCATTTCGGGCCCGTTGTTTGATCAGTAGTTTTTGGGCGAGTACGTTGGGCCAATGTTAGGGCCCTTAAGGAGAGAGTAGAAGAATTGATAGCGGAAAAGGAATAATAAATTAGGTCCTCCGTCACACCTACTGACTTAACGAAGTCGTTAAACTTTTCTATTATACGCCTATGTTTTAAAAATGGTGCCGTAACCAGGATCTTAAAACATAACCTCTTTGTCGTGAAAATCTACTTTGATCCCGTATAGCAGAAATATGCGTAAATTAACATCAAAAATCAAATCAATTACGATTCAACGGCGGCGTCTGGGCTATTTTAGACCAGGCGCCACTTAAGTAATCACCAATGTCATCAGGGCACGAAAACACGGGGGAAATTAGGAGGTTCCCATTGGATTTATAGCTATCTGTCCGGTTTATTACACGACCTGTTAAATTGGTGCTGACAGTTATTTTCGCAACGGTTTATTTGGGAAATGATTTGTTATAGGCGTTGGGAGAGATAGTTTTTTTTTGTACACGAAACATTTTTTCTCGGGCTTTTTCTTATTTGCATAAATCATAATAATAAATAAATGTGACTATGATTCAGACGTATATAAAAGCTTCAGTCATGCATACAATAAATCAGGAGTATAAAGCCAGGGATACACTGGGGCAAATGTCCCACGACACGTGTCGCCAGCGACGTCGGGTGAAGTGTCGCGACGTTGCCAGACTTCGCTCGACTGGTCTGGCAACATCGCGCGACACGTGTCGCCAGTGACATCAGATGAAGTGGCGCGACGTTGCCGGACTTCGCTCGATATGTCTGGCAACATCGCGTGACAAGTGTAGTAGTAGTAGACATAAGTCGCGCGATGTCGCCAGATATGTCAGGCGAAGTTTGGCAAAGTAGCACGATTTCGCCTGACGTCGCTGCGGATATAAGTCGCGCGATGTCGCCAGATATGTCACGCGAAATCGGCCGGCTTCGCTTGACATGTCGCCGACACATGTCGTGGGACATTTGTCCCCTAGTGTATCCTTGGCTTTAAAGTCAAGTCTTCTCTTGTCCCTGTCTTTTCCTTAATTACCTATCTATCTATGCATTCTTGCAACACAGGAAAAAAACAAAAAACTCTAATCGCTGCCTTAACCGTTCTTAACCCGTAATTAGTCTCCGTTTAAAAACGAATTTTGAATTTGGAAACTCGCTGGATTTTGGGGTAATTTGACAGCAATGAATTACGTACACTTGACAGCGTCATAAATCCTTACTTGTCAATGTCGGGAACTGGTAATCACATGGTTTACCCGTTACTCTGCTTGGGGTAATTGGGTTGCTAAAAACAGATGACAGATGGCAGCAGTGAAGGCTTTAATACTGAACCTTAATGGTAGATAGCGCTAAGTTGCTAACAGTAATTCTGATTGGTGAGTCGAAACGCCATTTTCTTTTATGAGTTATCTTGTCTGATTTTCTGACGTTTTAGGACACCATAAATTATGTTATTAAAAATGTGTAAGGAATGAGTTATTTCTGTGTCGGAAGTTTATTTACTTACTTCATTGTCTGAACAAACGGACTGACAGATTGAAATAACAACTCAACTCAACTCTTATGATGTCTTCTCCGGAATATAGAAAAGAGTGCATTAAAATATAACAATTTGCATGTTTGTAATGCTTACACGACTTCAATGCTAAATTTTTATTAAAAAAATAAAAAAAATAATTAATTTTAACTAAGAGGACACAGAATAATTATTGTACTGAGATAATGCCATGGGAAATATTCGCGATAAAATTAAAAGTATTTTTGTTTTCTTACACGAATTAATCTAAATAGTCCCGAACGAAACCCTAGACTTCTAAAATAGGTAGGTGACAGCGATGAACATAATTAAATAAAGAAATACGTTAAAAACATCCAATTTGAGGCTAGTCTAGTTTACCGTATAACGATAGAACAAAAAAAATACGTTGAAAAAAACCTTTCTTGTATAATTATGATGACCCAATTTTTTTTCTTTAATACAATATATTGGTTCGTAAATCCACCCTAACAAATACCCTGAAAAAAAACAACCCCCTATTTATAGGCATAATTAATAGGGGCTGTTGGACTCTCTTCGGTTACGATACCCTAAAAAATCCTTCAACATATTGTAAATTCCAAGTAAAGCTGCGCGTGCCCACGTATCACCGGTGTATAAGCACAACCACACCCATAAAAGGGTCACGGCAACACCTCGACGGTGTTGCCAGGGATTTACGAGCCAATTGCCAGCGTTATTGGCTTTCTTTCGTAATTAAATGGAAACTTCCAGATACTGGGAAGCGGTAATTGATATAATTTTATTAGAATTTAATATGGGGGAAAAATATAGGGTGATCTTATAATATAGGTGTCGTATAGATTGTTATACAGGGGTCACTTTTGGTGACGATGACGTCAAAATGACAAATGTTTGCCCACAGGGTGCTCTAATGTAGCAGGTGGTTAGATTATTAACTCGTTTATAATATTAAATAACAATAAAAATCTATCTGAATTTACCGATCACTGCAGCAGCATAATTTCTTCATCATTTATTTGTTAACTGCATATTAACTCAATATTCGCTTATGAACGTCAATTCGGCGAGTATTGTTTTAAAATAATTAATTAGAATACCAAAATGTTATTTATTCATGCAATTGGGTATTACAACATAGCTACAGTTTTTTTAAATTATAACTTGATGTTTTTGTTCTCCATCTGAATGTCAGTAACGGATGAACTCGGACCGTTTAATAAGGTTTATACAGAACCGGTTCCACGATATCCCGATCAAATTTCCAACTTTAATTACCAGTCTTTAATTTTTAATCAACCTGTATGAAAAATGACGTCATCGGCACCAAAAGTGCAACACCAGGTTAAAAAGCCACGTGCTGTCAAACAGCCAGTGCTCCCTTTGTTGTGTTCCGATGCGGGGATAAAACAACCGGTGAAATTAATTATTGCATTCCATCTAAGTCCTCAGGGTTGGCAACGTATTTTCAACCATCGTAAGAGTGCAATCTTGAGATTTAAAATGTGTATTAATGTAAATGTTAGTTTATAGGTCAAGCTGAGACCTTGTTTCAATGCCGCGCCATGTTAAACGTTTTGTTCTGCTTATAATTGTTAGTGGATTCTCGATTAGAGACCGCAAATCGGTAAACGCAGTGTAGGACGCCCCCAGGCGAGATGGAGCGATGATCTCCGCAGAGCCTTTGTCCAGCAGTGGACTGATGTGGGCTGATGATGATGACGATGATGATAATGATGATGATAATGATGATGATGATGATGATGATGGCTTAAGAGTTACAGTTACTGTTGCACAAGTTGTGACATGTATGCGGCTCGCGAGCCTGTTCTCCAATAGAAGCTCGTTGCTGTAACTGCTACGGTCACAGTGAGTACCCGGCTTTTTGGGAACTCACCAAATATTCTAACCACGGTAATAAGCCGTTTAATTTACTTTAGTATCATTGCGATATAACTAGCTCAATTCAGACTAAAATATCTCGGTTCGGTTTGCTTCCGTTTCGTTTTGCCAACCTTGTTGCTCTCTTAAGCGCTCACTTTTCGTCTCGACGGACGTATTATCAACCCTCCAGTTTAAGTTGTCTCGTCAATGCGTACAAACAATAGTTTAGAGCCGGCATACTTCATTAGGTAGTTAAATATTTACTCGCTCGTAAGGGTTCGGTCGACTGTTCGAACAGAAGTCGTTTGTGAGAGAGTACCACTTCAGTGTGCTACGAGCATACAGGGCAAGATCTGGCGATCAGGACGGCCCGATGCATGCTGGCATAGCCATCGACGAACTTGCCAGCCAGTTATTTAAGAGAATAAAACGGCAGCTATCGTCAATTCTTTTTAAATTCGTCCATTTTCGAACGTCGTCGGCGGAAGCTGCGCTGGCGCACAGCCAGTGGACGATCTTGCCAGTTTTTACACCTAATCAAAACTAATTATAAAAATGGACCTTATTTATTTTCGGTCAAAGTCTAAATTGGAATAAGTATTCATGCTACATATGATAATTAATTTAATTCTAATGTAATTAAGTTTATATTTGGTTGGTGGCACGTGCCAAAACTTAATTAATGTTGTGTGTCTTAACAGGTTGCGTTAAGGTTGAAATTCAAGCGGTGATAGCTGTCAAAGAAAAAAGTTAAGACGTATTTGTAGAAAATATTGGAAAATCCATTGATGCACTTGTTTGAACGTCACGCTTTGCTTCCAATTGCTGTTAAGTTTAAAATTAGTTTTATTGTCTGACGTAAAATGCTAAATTTTAACTTTGGGTTTATACAATTCCTCTTCAATGTTTTATTAACTATTTTGATCGATTACAGTAAGCCTAGATCCATAGAACTTTTGTTTTGCGAACGCTAGCGACTGCAGAAGTTAAAGAATTATGTTAATAATTGATGTAAACTTACACAATATCAATTATATACAATTCTAGTTTTTTATAGACGTTTTTTTTTACTAATATTAGGCCTGTAATGTGGCCAGTCGTTGAGTTTGTAGGACTAATCAAATTATCCCCTGTGTCTTGCAATTTTTAGGTTTGTGGAATATCTTGCGGTTTAGCTAATAGGGCATGTGAAACATTCGGAAATTTTGTATTTGTATGGAATGCATTGCATTCCTCATGCAATGCATTCTAAAGGTGGGTTCACAATATAGTGCTTCATCGGATTGGACTGCGTGGAAAATCCACAGGTCGTTTTAGAACAAAAGTGTAACATTCCGTCGTAACAATATGACAAATACCGTTCACATAACCGGTAGGTACTGACACGCGTTACTGACACACTCACGAAAAATTGTCACAAATGTGGACCCACCTTTAGATATGCGTGAATATGTCTGGAACGTTTAAGTACTTACACATTTTTGGTAACAAAGAAGGAACTTTCTTTGCAAACATTTTTGGAGATATTGGAATAATATTGCAATATCTCCTAAATAGGTGTTATACATAAAACATATTAAATAATTGTTATATCTCATCGCATTTGTATGAAGCTTTCCTCAAGTTTTTTTTTGCGAAGTTTTTTACCAACAACCGTTTTTTCTTATTGTTAATGTCAAAACACTAGAGCGGACACGACGCAGGTGTTCGTTAAAAAAAACTGTTGGCCAACATGGCAAATGTAAATACACGTCAGATTTGACGCGAGAATTCGCGAGAGGAACGTGTTACGAGTAAAAAACGGCCAAGTCCAAGTAGGAAAACCGGACAAGTGCGGATTAAACTCGAGTGGAAAGGGTTCCGTACGTTTTAAGCAATGACCTATGTTAATCTGAATACCATAGTCTTCATATAGGTTTTCATGTAATAACTATTTCTGCTTCCTTATTAATTCAGGGCTGGATATTAGGATAGGAATGGTAAATATTGCCTTGGTAAATATTTTCTCAAATAACTCCAATACTTTTTATTAAAACGTATTGTAAGGGTTAAAAAACTACTGTGAGACACTATGTGTAAGTTTGTTTATCGTTATCAAGTACCTATAGTACAAGCCTAGAGCTTAGTTTGGAACTAGGTCGATTTGTGTGAGACTGTCCCCTGAGCAGTTAGCACAACTTGACGATCGTTAATCCTCTTTTACCTAGTTTATAACTAACTGGCATCTGCCAGCGACTTCATCCGCCTAGAACGGGTCTCTATTGACTGCCATAATTATTTTTAGTCATAATGTGTTTTAAGTCATAATTTTCGCAAGTCATAATGCATTTTTCTCAGGACACGGTTATTTTATCAGATTTTGTATAAAACTAACCTAACCTAACCTAACTAATCTACACGATAAACGTTTATTAAGAGCTGTAACTTCAGCCTGAAAGAAGTTATGACAAAAAAAAGTATGACTAACAATACATTATGAATTATGACCAACCATATGTATGGCAGTCAAAGGGATCCGGCCTAGAACTCGTATTTCTGTCATCCCACGAGAACTGTTCATTTTTACGGGATGAAATATAGCCTATGTTACTCAGGGACAATGTAGGTACCTATAGCATTATAATGGTCAAATAATTTTTCAAATCGGTCTACAAGTTTTTGAGTTTATTCGTTGCAATGCAAACATACAAAAATACAAATCTTTCCTCTTTATAATATTATATTAGTGTAGAAGAAAAGCACTAAATGAAAAACGAGGAAGTTCCTTTGCTAGTCGTACATAATTATTAATTTCGAAAATCTTAACTCCCAGTTGGATAAGTAAAGGAATTTCTGGCCGCAGGAGTTTTTTTTGCTACGTTTAGTCTTACCTAACGTAACCTACGTAATTATACATACAAACATACAATTACGCTTTTTTCCCGTAGGAGTAGGCAGAGACCACCTCCTTCCACTTGCTACTTGTTATTTAAATTATTTTTTTATGGCATAAAGAAGACAAACGAGCACACATGCCATCTGATGGTAAGTGGAAACTGTGACCCATAGACATTCGCATTCACGAGACTGCAATGCAATCCTAAGACTGCAAATGCGTTGCCAACCCTGAGGACTAAGATGGAATGCCTCTATGCTAGTCATTTCATCGGCTGTCTTATCCCCAAACCGGAACACAACAATGCGAACACTGCTGTTTGGCTGTAGGTTAATCAATAAGATGGTGGAAGCGATCCGGACGGACCCTGCACAAGGTCCTACCAACCGCAAAACTTAAATTATTGTTTAAGATGTGCAGAAATCATCATGGTTTGAGCAGAAAATAGCGTTCGATTAAATCACACAATCGATGGAGTGCAATTCGATAAAATGATGGGTTATAGATCTATAGTTTTCTTAAATAGAAAATAAGCTTTTGTCAAAAATTTCATTTTGGGAGAAGCTTTTATTGCCGACTGTACTTCGTATTGTCATCAGAACTAAAGGCGTATGCAATTTCAGGTTCATCGGAAACCGGGAAGTGGGTCAAATTTAACTTGCAAGATTTGACCCTTACATAATACATACATACAATTATGCAAGTTAAATAAAACCTTTTAATAAAATAAACTTCCTTAGTCCAACATGCTGCCGTCCTAAGCAAAAACGCAGTAACTAAGATAACCCTCCTATAGCAACATCAACCTTATTATTAAAGACATACAATTGAATTTGCTTTGGTGATTGAATTTGAGATACTGCTTATTGGCTTAATTGGGCAGAATGCCTATACATCTCTACCTGTTTCATCTTTCGGTAACCAGCCACGAGGTCTATAAATTGTATCTAATGAACATCTTTTGACCACACACTTGATCACAACAAAAGCGGTCATTAGTACATCAATTGATTGTGATTGGCTTCACAATGGTATGCAATATTTGAATACGTTAATTTTTGCTTAAGAGCAATAATAACTTGGCTCATTAATCGAATGGCTTATAGTTCCGTTGGTTATTGATTTCTGAGGTGTTAAAATGCCGTCAGATGTTTGACATTAATATAATCAGTGTGTTCACTAAATATTTTTAGATTACGAATCATTTAGGGTCTGTCCTCGAGAGACCCGATGTGATAGGAGATAATTAATCAAAGCAACTAGTAAGACGAAACAGTTTTTTTTTTGTTTCAAAGGTTCCATATCAGAAGTTATCAGAACGCCTAAAATTAATACGCCTTATCATAAACCTTAATGTTCTTTTCTGAAACGCAATTTTTTAAGGATTGTATTAACAAACATAACCTAAGCTTATGAGTTTTATCCAATGGCCTTTAAAAAAATCCTGAAATGTTTACGGTTTTAGAAAAAAGGTCATTAGACTCATTAGGTATCATGAACTTTAGCCTGTGCTACCGGCCTACTTACTGAATAAATGTCTTTTATCTTTTATCTTTTTTTAGGTAGTATGATACATTGGGCTTATTAATTTAAGGTGTTCTGATACAGAACCGTTTGTAGGTTATCCTCAACAACATAGCAATATCAAGCAATATACTGAATTACACCATACCTCCACATTGTAAATAAATTTTCACGTTCTAAGCCACAAATGGATTTTTGGCTTTTAATTTTTCAACCACTTTGACTTTTCGTACTGAAGAAAAAGGTTGGCAAAGGTGGCATGTTGTCTCAAAAGTTGACGCAGACTTCTAAAATATATTATACAAGTATTACATGGATGAACATATCAAAAAAGCTGCTGGGGACCAAGGTTGCAAAGGTTACAAGTCGACTTAACTCGTAATAAAAAAGGGTATATACGTGAACGGAGTGTACTGGACTTAAACCCTTTTTCACTTGATCTTTAGACGACTTATACCCTTATTCACTAGGACAGCATGCTTTTGGTTAGTCTTGTTAAGCGGAATTTTAGCGCTGGCGTACATACTAGCACTGAGTAGTGAAAACGATGTGTCATTCTGTTTCTTTCTACTATGTAAACTATGTACTAACTTGCCATGTTAGAAAATGTTCTTATGATTAAAGAGATGTATAATTATAACCTTGGTATTGATTGTGTGTGTGTATTGAAGCATTAACTTTAATCATACAAGTTTTTAAGTACTGTTTTTTTAACTGTTGTTCGGGGAAATCCGAATCTATATATGGAACAGGGAAATCGCCCAAGGAACCGTTAGTTCTTTTTAGTTCAAATAACTTTGGCATAGTCGGTTTGTTTAAGTGTGAGATTAAAAAAACAAGACTTGTTTCAACTTTTAATGCGGTTGATTCAGTTTAATTACAAGGGATTTTACCTAAATATTTCAAAGTAAAATTATGCATCGTTTTTAATATAATATATTCAGCATTATTATCAGGGTTTCCCCCGAGTTGCCAGAGATTGCTGAACGTACTCGCAATCGCATTTGTTTTCATTTTGAAAATCGAAGGCTTGTCTGCATACAAAATGAAAACAATTGTTCCGCTTTGAAGCCAATTGAGATTGCGAGTGCGTTAGGCAATAGCTACGCTGGTTAGAATAGTCCCATCCCGTGTCTTCACGGGGATGTCGTAATAGCCGAAAGGAATAAAGGCATTTTGAACTGTTAGGCGATGTGCTTGCAACCTGTCACTAATACACTGGTAAACATCTTCGCCTAAGTGTGCAAAATGTGGTAACAGAATTATCTATAAGTTTTTAGAGTTGTTGGAAATTCTGTAGCTCTGCCTACACTCTGGGAATAAAGGCGTGAGTTTATGTATGTATGTGTATGTATCACGGAAGAGCGAGGTACGGTACCAGTCCGAAGTTTTTGTAACACAGAAATGCACTTTTTCTGAAACCGTTGAAATTTTCAGGATTGTTATAAATATTACCAAACTTATGGGTTGTATAGGTGTTTCAATTTTAATTGCATGAAGTCAAAAAAAAATGTCTAAGTACCTAATGAATGCCGCTTGCAACACAATTTTGAACATAAGGTTAATTAATTTCTCATTTTAACTCCTTTATTAACCTTTACACTTAAATTAAAACATGACGCGTAAAACATAAATTATACATCAACTAGCGACCCGCCCTCGCTTCGCTTCGGTTTATATGAGTTTTCTGTAACACCTGTGCATAAAATAAAAAACTATTATACACATAAACCTTTCTCTTGAATCACTCTATCTATTAAAAAAAACCGCATCAAAATCCGTTGCGTAGTTTTAAAGATCTAAGCATACATAGGGACAGACAGCGGGAAGCGACTTTGTTTTATACTATGTAGTGATCATTTCAATAATTTGCAAAAACCAACACCCTTGAACCTAAAAAATACCAATACAAAAAGGGCTCACCAATTATAAAAATCGTATGACATAAGCGACCTTATTTACAACCTCAGATATTTCAATATTCTTCGGATAATTAATTGCACATAATGTCCAATTTCATACATTCACTACACATAGCAACTGTAGGTATTTAATTTGACCACGTAAGGTAGGTCTTGACCAAGTCGCTTTACGAATTATGGACGAATTATTAACCGGCTAGTTTAAGAAGTTCTGTCAGAGCGGTCGAATTTTAGGACATCCATGTTTAATTAGGTAGGTAGCATAAAACTCACTTGTTTGACTACGCTCGCTCGCTACCATTCGACGAGAAGCCGTTTTTGAAAGAATACCTCAGGCATGTCAGTAGTCAATATGTTAAAAGGGCAGATTATTTAAAATATCACTCATTTTGACACTTGCAATATACAATTACGGCATTACGGCAGTAAATCCGGTGAAAAATGGGCCAAGTGATTCAATTTACATCGATATGAAGTATTGTCGCATTCTCCAAAATGGCGATAAACAGGTTTATGTTGGACCGACCTTTTTAAAATAACCTTTGTCGTAAACAATGTAATTAAAAAAAACGGTTTCGATTGAGTTGATGGGGAGAAGTAATGACATTATGACACTATCACATAATCACGTAATAGTTATTATAAACGCGAAAGTATGCGCGTATGTGAGTAAAGAATTAGATTTAGGTTATGATGAAATTTGGTAGGACAGGTTATACGCTGAATTTTAACACATAGGCTACCTTTATCTGCAAAAACAATGCACATTAAACCAATTTTCCCTTATCAATCATAACACACTACAACATTTGAACATATGTTTTTTATACTCGTGACATGTAAAATTCTGTCTTTTATTTTGTTATTTTTTCGTCTTAAACTAATGTTTTTTAACACTTTATTGTACAAAACACAACAATTCAACCAAAATATTAAAAAAAAAAGGAATGTAAGACGAACTTATCCCTCTAAGGGATCTCTTCCAGATAACCTTTGAGTAGTTGTCCCCCTGTAAAAATGAAAACTGCGGTTTGTTATGCAACCGTGATGACGTCATCGGAAGTGTAATGACAGCGCGAATCATTCATCGCCATGTTGGATTTCAAATAAACCCGCATTCTTCGCGTTCCTCTGATGATTGTCTGGACGTCATCACTCAGAATCAGCTGGCGTAGGTATACTTCGGAAATAGACAGCTTGTTTGATTTAGTTTTGCATGTTCTAAACTTGGATTATGATACTCTTATTGCGTACATAACAATATGATTATAAAACTGTTATTATGATACGATTAGGTACATAATTCATTGTACTCTTAGTTTAGTCGTGTTTTTTTTTTAACCAACTTCAAAACTCAAGATAAATCAAATGTGACCTATACAGGGCTATCTACAGTGTGTTACCGGCATGCGGGCATTTATTAAAACTGGCGATAATATGTTGCTTTAGCAATTGTTTGTAAGTATTATCAATTAAAAATCAATTAAAATAACTTTACAATTAATTTTGTTAGATACTGTCCATTTTTAATGTAGTGCATGTGCTGCGTGTTCATCGTTATCAGTATCGCTGTTGCTTAGTACAAGGCATGTCGTGGTACGGGGGTAAATCATAACAATCAAACTATCAATCGACTGTCATTTACACTTGTCAAATTGCTGTGCTTTACATTGCTGGCAATTAAAATTTTGTTAGAAAGTTAACAAAGCATGAAATTATATTTATTAATTAAATTAATGTCATAGTTACGTTACAAATATACGTTATTTTAAACAACTTTAAAAAATGCCAGGGTGCTGGTAACACACTGTATAGGTATAATTATGCTCATTAAGCCATTGCCTTTTTCTTACCTTTTTTTCCTATGTTGTTCTGCAAAGCAAAAAAAAAAAAGACGACGCACAGCTTATACTATAAACATCCTTATTTGTCGCGGATTAAATACTTATTTGGATAACTTACTATTCCAGTAGAGAAGCGCCTATGCATTTCATGCAAGTTCGTTAGCAGCACGAACCATATTGCTTTGAAACTATTGCAGGCACGGGATTCTTGTACACTATTGACCCACCCTCGGTTCACTCTGGTTTAAACGATAATTATACAAAAAATTGCCTACATTAGTCGGAAATACTGTAATCTATTGTGAAAGAATTTTAAAATTGAGCTTGGTAGTTCTATAGATTTGAAGTCTAATTAAGAATAAAAGATCAATTACTGAAATGTGCATATAAAATATGTTAGATGCTAACTAATATATTTTTTTGTAGCCACGTAACTAAAAAATAAATAAAATAATATTAAGCTACAAAGTTGCCAAGTTGGCAACACTGCCTCCGGGATTAAAATGGCGACGCATTAATTCTACACGAGTAATAACAAGTAAACAGAAATGTCAGGTGCAGAACCGCAGAGCAGTTCTTTGCATGACGCTTTTGAAATGTCTGACATTTTGTAAAGAAAAACATTCCCGTAATGTTTTTCTTTACAAAACGTCAGACGTCTCAAAGCTGTCATAAGTAGGGCTTGCCCTAGTTTTAACTAAATAGGTTCGGTGCCCGTTTGACTAAATCACTTACAAAACGGACGCTATAAGTAATAATAATATGGAGTTTCTGGTACTCAATGATGAGGTAACGAAGCGCGTTGAAGTGTAAAAAGGAACCATTTTACAACCATGTTGCAAGTAAATTACCATTTTTTTTCTTAATCAATGGCTTTTACTCATTGTTTTAACATGGTGTATTTTACCAATGTAAAGTTTTACACAATTATCATGAACTTATTAGATAAACGTGTCCATGGATATCACACGTAGGGTTGCCAGACATACTGTAATATATAGTATTATACTTTATTTTGCCTCTGTATTTATTATATACGAAACACATAAAGTATGCTAAAATACTATATTTAAAACTGAAATTCAAAGATCACAAGTTGACGTTAAAATTCGGGTTTACTTTAACATTTCCGAACGTACTCATAAAAAAGTGAGGAAAATATTAAAAATACTTTATTTTTTCAGTGTATACTTTATTTTTAAAGCCTTCAAACCGCCAAATACTATATATATCTCAGAAAAAAATCTGGCAACCCTATTCACACGCGAGGACAATTGCTCGATTAAAAACGACGCGCTGGCCTACTTGGTACTCGTAGTGACCCTGCCTACGAAGCTAGCGGTCCAGGGTTTTAATCCCGGTAAGGCCAGATAGGTATTTGTGTGATGAGCGCGAATATTTGTTCCCGAGTCATGGATGATTTAACATATTTCTGAGGTCCTAGTGGAAAATGGTATTAAGTCTTCTGAAGGTCAAGTGAAAAAGGGTTTAAGTCTAGTATACTCGTTCATGTATACACCCTTTTTTAAAACGAGTTAAGTCGACTTGTACTAGGACCCCACATTTATGACTATCGTTCAAACATTTGATAACTATCTGTAACTGTAAACGAGAGATAAATTGAATATTGGAACCAACCTATACAAATGCTCTTCGGATACACGAGCAAGTTGACCATAAATCTTACAATACACTTACATAATTTTAGTATACCATAAATTAAAACTAACTTCTTGCACAATAAACAGATAATTAATTTCCTGAAATTTATCATTGACGTCTAACTATTTGAAACATACACTATTTCGGGTCCCAATGCCATTGCCAAGGAATTTGTTAATAACGTAATACGTACGTGAATGGGCGTACGCATACGTCGCATGAGTCACTTTGGATGCACGCTTGATTTGTATCATGATAACTGGGAAGTGGGTGAATATTCGGGCGTTCCAACCGCCGTCATTATTCTCTTTAATACATTGACGAAAATAACGATAGCTATCAGCAACTTTTGATGTCAAAATCAGCGGACCCGGGGGTAGTATCCATTCCATTTAAAATAACAAGAAAGTTATTGAGTTTATATTGAATAATATGCGAAAACAATAATGACGGCGGTTGAAACGCCAAATATTCACCCAAGTAGAGAAGCTATGGCGGACCGATGGCTGTTGGGGTGGAAAAGGGCTCAAGAACCGTGGTGGGTAAGAAAGGAAAAAATACGCATTATACTCGGAAAACTCGTAAGTATTTTGAGCATGAACTTCTAATGCAAGAACCGTTTCTTTCAACAAAACGACCAGTTAAAACCGCTTGAAAATTTTCTTCCAAACCAAATAATATCCCATTATACGCATTACAACATTAGACGCTTAACGGCAAAAAAAGGCCAACAACGGCAAAAAATCATGTTTGTTGTATGGTATCGCGCCTTAAATATTTATTTTATTTTGATTTTAATATTTTGTTGTTATAGCCGCAACAGAAATACATCATCTGTGAAAATTTCAACTGTCTAGCTGTCACGGTTCATGAGATACAGCCTGGTGACAGACAGACAGACGGACAGTGGAGTCTTAGTAATAGGGTCCCGTTTGGGTACGGAACCCTAAAAATGAGTCGCCTAAATGTAGGTACGCGCACAACTTTCGAACGACTGCGGTAAATTGGATATTCTTTTTTTTGCGGTGTCCGTTATTGTCAGGGGAAGCGAAAAAAAAACTACCGGGGATATCGGAAATTTGGAGCGGGGCGAACCCGCTGACGGGCCGCTAGAGAAGGATAAAATTGGATCATACTTCCAATGATACTTCGGACAGTGCCCTCATTTTAACCCCTGACTTAAAAAGAGGGGTGTTATCAGTTTGACGTGTATATTTGTGTGGCTTCGTAGCTTCAAACCGGATGTACTGATTCGGAAGCAGTTTTGTTAAAAAAGAGTAGTTTTATCAGGATGGTTTAGCTGTGTGAGAGATACTGGACGGAATTATATCGGGGTTTTCATTTTATTTCCACATTCTCGTTTGCCAAGCTATAGTTTAGTTTATTACGGGTTTAACAGTTTAAACATACCATGTGTCATTTGCCAGGTTCGTTGACTGATGAGGCAATGATTTGCGCGATGATCTCACGCGCAGGTCATCTTGATGAATAATTATAAGCTTTAAGAGGATGATTAATAATTGGGTTTTATTTTCAATGATAAATATATGACCAACACTTTCGCGCGTTGCTGCGCATTTGAGTAAAGATATAGGTAGCATTGATATTTTAGAATATGCTCGTAACTCAGTTCTAAAATATCAGTAGTTACTAAAAATCGCGAACAAAGCGGTCGCTGGAAGAGGAAGGAATAAATAAGTAAATGAATAAATAAATATGGCCATCTAAAAGGTCTAAATCCCGATCGTGAAGTCCATTAAAATGTTCATTAAAGGTGAACGAATGAACGAGTGATGTCCAAGCGGCGAGATTAAGTAGTCCCAACAAAGCGAACAAAACACATTCTAGCTCGTGTATTCTCGATTTGGCAGCCTTATACGTCCACTCGCTCTGTCGCCAGTGTCACAATACGGAATTCTGTAGCACTGTCAGGCACTGTCGATCGAAGGCGATAGAACCACTGTAAGTTCTGACTTTTTAGAATAGGTACAGTCACGAGATTTAATTTGGTACTTACCCACCTTAGGTTCAAAGTTAATCTGACGTACAAAAATAAAGTTGAGTTTCCTAAAAGTTACAAATGACTTGACATCTCTAATGATATTGACGATTTCAAGCATATTTTTCTTGAAATGGGTCCCAAATTAATATTAACACACACAATAACCGAAAAATACAAGTTTCAGCCAATCTAATAATTGAGCCGGAAAATGGGGAAGCCAGTGGTTAGGCAAAAAATCGACGAATTTTCATCATTCCCAAATTTAATTTCCGAAAAAGCTATTTGTGTTATTTTTTCTTTGTTTCCGGCATGCAAAAACCGCTTATTTCGTCAGTGGTTAGGTTAGGTTTTCCATAGAAACATTACGATAGTGTAGGCTGCGACAGGAAATTGCTTTTTGGCGAATGAAAATTTAGGGAATGATACACTCGACCAAGATATTCGACTAAAATGGCGGAGGCGGAAAATTAACGCAGCATTGTACCGCAGGAAACATAGATCCAAATGTAGGCTATGAGTCGTCTTCTCCGCGTAACACTACAGTGCCAATCGGGTTCATAATGATCTGTTTAAAGTGGTTAACGCTATGAAATTCTATTTTATGTAAATAGAAGCTATTATATTTAGCTTTTCCCCGTGTGATAGCCGGATTAGAATAGTGCCACTCCGAATCTTTCCGTGGATGTCGTAAAAGCCGACTAAGGTAATAAAGGCGTGTAGTACTGTTAGGCGATGGGCTTGCAACCTGTCACTAATACACTGGTAAACATCTTCGCCTAAGTGTGCAAAATGTGGTTACAGAATTATCAAAAAGTTTTTATAGTGGTTCGTAATTCTGTAGCTCTGCCTACCCCACTCTGGGAATAAAGGCGTGAGTTTACGTATGTATGTATCTATGTATAGCTTTTTATGAATTAGCTAAAATCTCAGTATAGTTACGGTAAGAAAAGGTTCGTTGCCTTTGAACCCTAAGAGCGTTGAAATAGAGTCGAAAAGTGATGAACCATTTTTTTACCGTTATACCTACATGACTATAGATGAGTGTTAAAAAAACCTATTTTCAACAAGCATTTTATTAACTTGCAATGCTTACGTATTTAACTTTGCATTTCCATTTATCGCTCATTGAATACAAAACGGACACATTCCAAAATAATTTGCTCTTACATTGAAAATCTTATAACGAACAGCTTCTAATTTTAAAATGCAACACTGACTCATTTTGGAATGTGTCCATTTTGTATTCAATTAACGATATGTAAACCCTACCGTATATTATTACGATCTGATGATAGAGTCGGACGATGGCGACAGAATCTCCGTCATACTTAACGTACTTAGATCCACCGTGTTGGGACTCATTAGTTTGGACTTGATAAGTAGATAATTACTTTGTAAATAAAAGTACAGGCGGAAAAAATTATGTCCTAAAAATTAAATTTTAAATAGTAACATATTTTATCTGAACAAAGCAGCTTAGACGTACCGTACGGAATAATAGCAGCGTCAGCTATGTAGGCAAAAGGGCGTCAGGCAGGTAAAACAGGTCAAGTGTAAGTATGCCGCTTATGCTTAAGTTATCCAGGTCAATTTAATAGTGTTGGGAGGGCCAGTACTTTACTTTCACTTTTGACGTTTTTAAATCGAGGTGTCAAAATCTCGTCGGTTATAGCCGTTATAGGTGACGTGAACTGTCGATGGAAGTAAAAAGAACTTACTTATGATAATGGTATAGCCTGTAATAAAAAACCGGGCAAGAGCATGTCGGACCATGCTCAGTGTAGGGTTCCGAAGCCGTAACGACAAACACAAAAAACTATCTCAAAAATCAACATGTAGGTATGAACCAATTTTCTATTTAGTTATTTTAACCCGTTTGTCGCCTGTATCTCAGGAACTAATTAAGTCTACTTATTGTTAGTAATGATTCTTTTTCTTATAAATTCGTATATAATATCTCAAACAAGAGCCAAGCTTTGTGTGAGATCAGTATACCTATGTAGGTAGTTAGGTATCTAAACTGCTTCAAACCGACTTTAAATTACAATAAAAGTTTAATCTTTTATAAAGTAATTAATAGAAATTGAAAAAAAAACAAGGGCCAGTAAATAGAATTTTAAGTTTTCCAAACGACACTCGTCTCAAATCAATAATCTAATCGATTATTTGTAAACTTTCAGATCGCAAATCGCAAACTTGTAGGTAGCATTCCGGGGCACGTCCGAACAGCATCTAGGCGCTCGCGCTTATGAGCGCGGCTGTCGCTCGATTTGTTACTTGGACAGACTCCCCCCGCGCGTCCTGCACGCCCCGTTAACAAATTTTTCTATCAAAGTTATCATAGGCGATTTTGATAGGTATAAACACTTTAGTCGCCTGTATCTCAGGAACTAATCATGTCTACTTAGCCGTGATAGTTTTCCTATAAAATTCGTTATATTCGCTTTCGTTGAAGATTTTTTTCAGATTTTTAGTATGTGTAGTTTTGGCTGTAGGGGGGGGGACACTTGACTCTAACAAAAAATAGCGCTTTAAAGCTTAATATTTCATAAACGGATCCCTTAATCGAAAAATTGTTACCATAAACCCGCAATATTTTTGAAAGACCTATCCAACGACACCCCACACTATGGGGTAGGCAAGAAAAAAAAAAGGCATCCCCACGTTACGTGTAGGGGAGGTGCATTAAAAAAAATATTTTTCAAAATTTTATTTTACCACTTTGTTGACGTGACTAATATGTATATTCATGCCAAATTACAGCTTTCTAGTACTATGAGTCTCTGAGCTAGACTGGGGACGGACGGACGGACGGACATGGCGAAACTATAAGGGTTCCTAGTTTGACTACGGAACCCTAAAAACAAAGACAAAAACTTTTTTGAATGCCACATAAAGCAAGGAAAGTAAATACAAATATGTAACTTCAAACTCGGATATGTCCTTGAAATTTGGTACACGAATTTAAAACTTAATTTGATTTCTAAAGACGCAAGTTCCGTCGTCCTTTTGATGGATTTATCGGAGTTTGAAGTTAAGTGAATTAAATATAAGAAAAATCCATCCTGACACATTCCACAACCTTAAAAAAACAATGATGCTATTACTACTGTCTGACACGCAACAAATAAGTTAAGCATTGTTTAACTGCTGTCAACATGATCAATATTCAGAAACTTTATGGTTGTGCAATGTATCAGGATTGACTTCTTATCTACCTAATACCGTTCAATTCCTCAAAATGCAAAGGAATTCTGAGACCCTGAAAGACTGAAACAACATGCACGTCATCTACTTGTGAGCAACTACGACCGAAGACAGCAAGATGGCGTCTTTTCGGCGTGTCCTTTTTCACGTGCTAGTCATCTACTTATGAGCAACTACGACCAAAGACAGCAAGATGGCGTCTTTTCAGCGTGTCCTTTTTCACGTGCTAGTCATCTACTTATGAGCAACTACGATCAAAGACAGCAAGATGGCGTCTTTTCGGCGTGTCCTTTTTCTCGTGCTAGTGACATTACCTCTTACATTGATCGGCGGTGTAAGAAGTCCAATAGAAAAAATATATATAATTAGCGGTTTAATCATGCGTCTATAATGGAATATGGTCTACGTTAGCCATAAGGTTTTCCCAAGGCTGTCCACGACAGTCAGTTTTGTGCTACTTGCGACCATAGAGTGGAAGTGAGTGAGTCCATCTTGTGGAAGACCTGCCAACACATCGCTTTTCAGTTCGCAGTCGCCACTCTTGAATCTTCCCGCCCCTTAAGCCATCAGTTCTTCAAGCAATGAGTCCCCTAAGCATAGAGAGGCTACTGCAACCTGAGTGGCTACTGCCACTTGAGTTTTACAATTCGCTGAGCTATGTCGGTAACTATGATTCTTCTGTAAAACTCTAATTTTATACGCTGAGACCTTTTTGTTGAGAGACGCTGGACAGTAAGAAAAGGTTCGTCACTTTTGGATTTTAACAATGTTGAAATAGAGTCGAAAAGTGACGTACCTTATTTATTGTGACTATACATACATATACGAGATTGTTCCTAGTTTGTAAGTTAGTTATTATTGTTTCGTTTCCAATTGTGGCAATTGCATGTGTGTGTGATTGAATACTCTCATAAGATCTCGCAAATAAATTCCAAGGAAACGAAGAACACCTAGAATGTATGTTTATTTTGAAAGTAGGCTGCTCTGGTACTTTTACCAGTCATATATAAATCTCCCAAGAGGAGACCACAGTTGATAAGCCGCCAATAAGTCGGCAGTTTGGCCACTTTGTAAGTTTCTATTCTAATCCAATCTTCTACACCCTATTCATAAACGTGTCCTTTTTTATCAAATTCAAATGTCCCAGCGACCGATAAAGACAAAGCATGGCCTAGTTACTTCACGATTACTACACGTTTATTTATAAGGGTACCTACTACGAAATCTTAAAATACTTGATAAATACTCGATATTCTGAATTATTTCCGGTTATCGGATGTTATGGCGGAATCCACTTCACTAGCAAGAAATGCTCACAATGCGTTGCATACAATTAATCCTATAACACCCCGCTATGCACGCGGTTGCATTCAGTGCGATTACGCAATGCAGTATGCAGGAAATGAAAAGGTCTTTGGGAAATGCTAAAGTTTCTGTTTTCAATGGTAATTTTTAGAAGAGCTTCAATAAAGTTATTATTAACTCCTGACGTGAAAAGAGGGGTGTTATAAGTTTAACGTGTATAATCTTTGTATCTGTATATCTGTGTGTCTGTCTATCTGTATGTATATGTTACATATACATATATGTTTTTGTTCATTATTTACTTATTTTTGCTAATGGCAAAAGAGCTTATCAGCCGCATGGTCTTTTCTACATCACAGCTAATGCTAGACTTGAAAAAACAAAACACGGTTACAAACAAAATGACGTCATTTAGACCTCTAGTCTAAAGCGGGCGTGTAGCAAACACTGATAATATTCAATTTTTTTTTTCGCATTTACTGAGACCTAATAAAATTAAAAAAAAAACTTCACAACCCTCTATTAGCTTAATTAATCCCAATTAATTAAAATACTGAAATTTCATTATTCTGAACTTAACATTTTTTATATTTTAATCACAGCTCATTACCTGATTGTTAACCTACGTAAAGCTATTTTAATTATGAATTTAATAAACAAACACCTCAGCGTAATCCATCTTTTTTTAAAACTAATAGTTGCACTAAAGTTCACTACACAGTTTGTAGCCCACTCGTGAACGTTTCCACAAGTGCCGTACCCAATTTTGGCATAAAAACCAATCCTCGAATAATCAGTCCTCATCCCTATCACATTTCATAACACATTAACGTACGATCGGAACAAAAGCTGTTGTAACCTTGTCGCTCTACTGGCCCGTCCGACCGCCAATGTTTTTGGGTCATGACCACGTGTGAAACAGATTTATTTCCATAGCTTTCGCCTGCGAGTTCGTCTGTGAAAACTCTATAGTTTTTAGGGATTCGTACAAAATTGGTGAAAAGGTATTGGAGAGACTTAAGTGTCAGTCTGCCTAGAATGTCACAGCAGTTTTTTTGAGCAACTACAGAAGCTATAAATTTAAATTGGGCATTGTTATACTATAGCTTGCTAGCCTATATTTACACAAGTAAAAGAAGTCGCCTAAAATATGGAGTTTAAAAATTAAAGGGCACATTTTAAACCTAATCATTTTTATATTTTTTGTCAGATATTAATTTGAATTATAGCCAAATTTACAAACAATAATTTGTCCATTGTATGTCGAAAATTCTTGTGGTGGAAAATCTGAAATTAACACACCTTTTGTGGTTAACGAAAAATACTTTTAATGAAGTTAGATTACGCTACAAACAAGGATAGTTCTGGGATCCTAGTAAAAATATACATTAGTCTCCTGTAGATCAAGTGTAAAAGGCTTTTCGTATACTCCGTTTATGTATATATATTTTTTAGTAAGAGTACATACATTAAATCACGCCTGTTTCCCAGAGGGGTAGGCAGAGACCACTTCTTTCCATTTGCTACGATCTTGATAAATTTCTTTCGCTTCTTCCACATTCATACATCGAGAAAGAAAAGAAGAAAGAGTCAAGTCGATTTATACCCTTTTTCACTAGATTCCCAGAGGTAAGACTGCGCCGAGCGTACGCCGGATGTACAGTGGCGCCCTCATTACTTATATTGTGTTTTCTAATAAACTAAAGTATTTTCTTGAAATTGGAAGGTAAGTTTTTGTACTACAAACAAAAACACAACTTATAAGATATATCACATAGTTTAATAACGATTCACCTTCGAGTTATCAACTTAACGGAAAATAGTGGCCACCTTTTTCCGTTAAGCTAACTACTCAAAGGCCAATTGTTATTAAAGTTTGTTACGTATTCCATAAATTGTGTTTTTACTTGCACTACAAAAAACTATCGTCTGATTTCAAGGAAATTCTTCAGTTAATTAAAAAACATAATAATAGTTGTGAGGGGGCCACTGGACGCTCGGCGTTTGCTCGGCTCAGTCTTAAGTAATAAAACACACGTAGTAGAAACTAAACACACATCCAAACGGACCTAGTCGAAAGTAATATAGATAGTAGGATTTGCTTTGTTACGTTTATTCTTAATGCGCAGTGGCTGCTGTGCCAAAGGTCGTGGGATCCTATCCTGCCAATCGTGGAATTAGCTTTTACGTAACTTCGTGTGTGTTTGTGTCCGTTCAAATCTTAGAAGTCATTTCTGAACTAGTTTCCATGATTGAAGATAACTTTTCACTTCGCATGCTCTTAGAATGTTACTTTTAGTCCTGCACAACGGGACTAAAACTCCTTATCCTTTCTAGGGATTGTAGTTTTTTTTTTTAATTTCTTTGGAAACCCGTAAACAGCCAATTTGTTTGTGAATGGAGGATTATCACCATTTTCAGTGATTGTGTATGGACCATTTTTTGAGCGTGGAAATAATCTCAAATGACAACCGACTGGCCGACTGTACCATGGTCGCATGGGTACTAGTTAACGATAAACATAGAGAGATACATTCATAGGTCCGTATTAATAAACTCATCTTGGCTAAGAGGCCCGTCACAAGATAGGTCAAAGTAAACGTCAAACTATAGAACACTGTAATTTTTGACGCAGCTCGAGACGAGTATTGCAGTTGAGATTAGTTTATTAATACGGTCCTTAAATACAAAGAAAATATCCAAGACTCAGGAGCAAATGTTCGCGTTAATCACACAAAAATCTGGCCACTGAGTTTGGCCTCATTATATTGATGGCAAAATTGTCTCAAAACTGTATTTTTTAGCACAAATTTTACCCCTATATACTATAAACTAACTTTACTCCATTTCGTTAGTATAGTTAATAAAATGTAAACAAATAAAACCACGTGATATTCTCGTAGTTCGTCAGCCAATAGAAGCAGAACACTTAACGTCAGCGTTCGACAAAACCGTTTTGATTGGCCGTTTAATCGGATTTTGGGATTTGTGAGACGCCGCCGCTTAAATCGCGTAGTTATAAAGCGATACAAATTAAGCTCCAGGCGTTTTTCACTAATATATCGCACCTTCAGTGGAAAAAGGGCACAATTGGCCTTATTGTCATATGGTGCATTGTGCTTTTCTACCGAAGATGCGATATATCGTAGTAGGGTTGTGTAATTTGTTGTAGTAGTTAGTTTGAAATCTAGGTTCGTACTTTTCTGGTTCTAAATTGATTGTTGCAAAACAAAGTGTTCTGTAAAATAAAGAGTCAAGTGTCCATCATTGGTCCTTGTCTATTACTTGTTCCGTCACCCTGTTTCTTTGAAATATTTCATTATATCTACAACATACTCGTACAAGAATCGTTTAAATCAGAGTAGGTTTAAAGGGAATACGTCACATTTTCTATGGAAAGTTTCAGCCTCACAACTCACAATCCTCATAAGAGAGCCACGTGGATTTGTTTACATTTATTATTAGTACTTTAGCAAATGGTATAGGTATAATATTAAGATACAAAAACATATCAATATTGAGGTACTTTGATGAGAAGATGAACATTTAACATAGTAACATGGTAAGTTGACCCAGTTGACCCTTGGGTAATATTTCCTCGGATAGGTAAAAATACCACAAAAAGATACCAGACATTTCGAGGCTTCTCTACTGCTGGAGTACGTTCTTGTAAGAATTTTAATGAGGTCGTTTGCTACGATGCTGTCGCTCAAATAAATATATATCTAAAGGTAGTAGGCGCTTACGTCGTTTAGTCATTCAGTTATGGTGAAATTATATAAGAAATAAAAGTAGAAACGGAGTAAGCGCCGGTCCTATTGAATTGCCTTTTGTGTTTACGTTTATTGCATATAAAAGTGATGACAGCAATATTGTTTTTATTTCTTATCTTTTTTAAACGTGACAATAAAATGACAGCTATTATGTTCCTGTCATGCGTCTTGGGTTTTATTGTTTGTCATAAATTGCAGTTAAACTGTGACATACTTTTCAGTCATAACTTTTACGTAAACACATTGAATTTTGCAGTTAAAGTTTTAAATGATTTAGTTTTACACGCTTCGTTAACGTTAACCATGCTAGTTTATTAGTTTAGTTAAAAGCTGGTGTTTTTTTTGTTGAGTTTCGTCATGCAGCAAATATTAATAGATAGTCTGGCTAACGATTTCGACTAAAATAAGTACCTATTTTGGAGGAGGCTTTTGCCCGAAGGGGGTCCATATCCTTTTTTATTATTGTACATACATACATACGTACAGTCAAGGGCAAAAATATGTATACACTTTAGTACCTTGTCTATTTACGTCATATTTGAACTGCCATATATGAACTGTCACAGTGGTTAAAGTGACAAGGTACTAAAGTGTATACATATTTTTGCCCTTGACTGTACATTACATCACGCCTGTTTCCCAGAGGGGTAGACATAGACCACTACTTTCCATCTGCTACGATCCTGACAAATCTCTTATTATTGTTATTACTATTAATTGCCGGGTTGCCGGCTTAGAATAGTGCCACTCCATATCTTCCTGTGGAAGTCGTAAGAGACGACTAAGGGATTAAAGGCTTGTAGTATTGTTAGGCGATGGGCTTACAACCTGTCACTAATATACACATGGTAAACATCTTAGCCTGTTGTGCAAAATGTGGTTATAGGATTAACAACAAGTTGTTAGAGTTGTTGTAATTCTGTAACTCTGCCTCTCTCTGGGATGAAGGCGTGACGTGTATGTACGTGTTATTAATTGTCAAAGAAAGACTACCTCTAATATGAACGTATCCGGCAAAGTACGATATCGTTTGATTATGCACTACATCTGCATACAAACTACAAAAGTCATTCCTCTTACAGGAGAGTATTTACTACTTGTGAATTCAAAGATGGCCGACGAATTGGAACGCGCGGCAATTTCCGTTGCAATCGTTTCCTTCGAACTGCATCGTCAACATCATAAGTGCATAAACTGCATAATTACTTTCGTACCATGTCGGTTTAATACCTTGTCTCTATTGTACTGAATAAAAACCACTTTGTCTTTGACTTGTTATCGTATTCTCAACGTTACGATAGCTCTTACGAAGTGTTGGTTGGCTAATTTTAGAGTTCCGTAGATACCCGAATAGCACCAAACTATATTACTAAGCCTACGAAGTCCATCCGTCCGTTCATCGGTCTGTCTGTCTGTCGGTCCTAACTTTAAAGAGCTGTATCTTGTGAACCGTAATTGATAGAGGGTTTTTTTTTCTTCAAAATATGTAGTATTTACTAGCATTTTTTTCTTTTTTTTTTCTTTTTCAATTTGTGTTTGTATTTTTTTTAACGGGACAATCTCACACCAATTGACCTTGTCCCAAACTAAGCTCTAGGCTTGTACTATGGGTACTAGACAACGATATAAATACTAATATACAGAAATATATGCTTAAATATATATAAAACATCCATGACTCAAGAACAAATATTCGAGCTCATCACATAAATATCTGCCCTTACCGGGATTCGAACCCAGGACCACTAGCTTCGTAGGCAGGGTCACAACCCACTAGGCCATCGCGTCGTCGTTATTTTTATTTTATTGTAAAAACGGTAAAAATTGTAAGTTGATTATAGTATAAACCCTGTAGAAAAACAACAAATACAACAAAAAAAACAATATGTGTGTTGGACTCGAGCTGATTCGATTAAAAATATACCTAACTTAATTTGGAACGTAATAATACCCTACTCTGCAGCGGTACGGAACCCTCGATGCGCGAGTCCTATTTACACTTGACTTTTTTATACTAGGTACCAGGTGTTTCATTCTCGATTATTAAGAAAAGCAAATCTCCAAAAGATTTGATAAATTATGAGAAATAAGTTTCGCTGCCGTACTCGGAGGCGGAGCGTAGCGTGGGTAGTACTCCCACAAGGACCGACGACCTACTTAGTAAAATGTGCTGCAGGTAGCACACCAATATTACCGTCTAATACGCACAGACACATATCATAACCAGGGCTTAGAAACCTGGTTATTTTTTTACATGCTCGTCAGAAACCACATAAATATCAAATAAAGCATTTTCGTTTCGATTCCGCTCGAACATAATCGATATTATTTCGGTTCAGATCAAAGAGCAAAATCAAAGATCAAAGTTAATTTCGCTTGCCAATTTGTTCGCACCACCCAGCATCGCTTACGTTTTTTCATATTTCCTACCCTAGCTAGATGTTTTTTTTTATGGCATAGGAGCCAAACAAGCAGACTGATCGCTTGATGGTAAGCGATTACCGTCACCCATAGACACCTGCAGCACCAGAGGAGCCGTATTTTCATTTGTATTTTCACTTGCATAGCTTGAGGTCAAGCCGGACCGCTTTAAAACACCATAATCGCCGGAAGAATCAAAAAATAAAAATCCCAGATTAATCGACTCTGCTCCGAGCGAGCGTTTACGAAACACCTGGTTAAAAACCATAATTAACCGGTATTTTTCGAACCGTTCCCAAGCCCTGCATATTACTTCGTATTGACTTGCCTCTAGCCTCGTAAGGCCCACGTCAAATTTCACTCAGTCAGAAGTCACTTTGACAAATGTCCTATATTTAGGACGTTGGGCCTTACAAGGCTAGGGCAATATACCTGGCCAACTCAATGAACGTTCTATGCCTCTCTATTCTTGAACGTCGTTTTTGACATCTTATGATATTGTCTTTAACTAAGCCACCATTACTGTCAACGTTACAATGGATTTTTTTTTACGTGACAGTAATGGCGACCGATTTAAAAATCAAACAGTAACACGTGAAAAGCTTGTTACACTGTCTTGAATAAAGACCCTGGGCTGAGATTGTAGGCAGTCAAACCATATCGTCTTTAACCTGTTATCGTATTGTCGACGTTTTGATAGCTCTTATAAATAACAATACCAGGGGGCCTAATATGGCTGCGTATATCGCGTGATAAATTTTGGATAAGGCATCAGTCACCTTCTGACAGGTATAATATAAGTACACGTGTCAAAAGTGACGGATGCTTTATCCACATTTGACACGCGATATAGACATGACACGGCAAAGCCGATATAGTTTTTACCGCCAAGACTACAGGCCCGATTATCGTTTGGAATACTTTTTGTCTCATAAAATCGTAAAATCAATCCTCTTCGTAGATAAAAACACAGGCAACATTTTATTACTTCACCGTTTTATAATGTCAATAATATGAAAATCAATACTGTCAGCGTCTACCCCAGTTCACAAAGCGCCAATTACAATGAATATTCAGCAGCATATCTACCGTAATGCGACGTGACAGGCAAGAGGGCCGCGTATAAGTACTATTAATAGGCCGTTATCGAGCGATAGCTTATTGATTCATTGTTTGTTAGCAAACGGTACTCTGGCCAGATCCTGTTGATTCGAGGATCATTAGAATGACTTTTCGATGCGGCTAAACTACGAATTTTCACGATTTTAAACATGTTCGAAAAAGAGAAGTTTCCGCACTAGTCTTCAATTTTACAATAGAATCACAAGTGTACAGAGTATTAATAACATAGGTTCGTATGTATCCGTTTCTTTTTTGAAATGAAAACGTACATACCCAGTTCACCAGGAAGTTCTCCTTTTGGCAGGACAACCGGCGCTTTGTGCCATAGCTTGAAACGTGACTTGGAGTATGGTACCATCTGCAACCCGTCCTCCCCAATCTCTTCCTCAATTTCATCTTTTACGTCAATCAAATTTTTCTGTAAGACCTAGTTTTTCATAATATCTACAACATATTCAAAAATTGTAAAAGACAGACTAGTTTTACGGGACGAGAAACATCGCATTTCGTATGGAGAGTATATTAGCTTCACAATACGCTACTAGTGCTGACGCCGTCAGACTACTCAATACTCAATACATTTATTGAATTCCTTATTTTACAGGTTGTTGTACAATCAAAGGTAAGGTATACTATACATGTTTATGATACGTGGACCCTGTTGGGCACAGCAACAATAGTAGTGAAAACAGAGGAAGAACTAGGTGGAGTGATTAACTTCGCATGGCTCTTCTACATGCCAATGACTTACCTATGCTATGCTGCCCTCCAATAGCTAAGGGCTTTATTTATACATAATACTAGCGACCCGCCCTCGCTTCGTTTCGATTTACGTGAGTATGATATATAGCCTTCCTCGATAAATGAGCTAACACTGAAAGAATTTTTCAAATCGGGCCAGTACTTCCTGAGATTACCGCGTTCAAGCAAACAAACAAACTCTTCAATTTTATAATATTGGTATAGATATAAAAGGCAAACCTGACTCAACTAACTTATATATCAATGCACAGCCGAAACTACTGTACTTAGAAACTTGAAATTCGGTACAGGGGTTCCATTCATGATGTGACCACTAAGATAAGGTTTTCCAAAAATCGACCCCCAACGGGAAGAAATAGGGGGAGGGGGGGGGGAGTGGGGGGAAATTAATTCTACGCCTCTAGTGAGCAAATGAACTTCGTACTCCTATACTAAATATGTACTTCTTAAATCGTATGGTATGACTAACCCTTTGAAAATATGCCTCGATGTATGTATGTGTTAGATAATACTTGTAGCATTGAATTCGCCTTTTGTACACGATTTTAATTTGTGCAATAAAGTATTAAAATAATAAAAAAGTCATGATACTAGATTTAAAGAAAATAACCTATTTTGCAAGTATCAAAATTTAGTTTAGAGCACTTTAGAGTTATTGCCACATTAACTGTGGGTCTGTGACTAAATGAAATTGCTATAATATAAAGGATCCCTTTGGAACGTATAATTTTTTGACGCATCTTTTCGCATAACATACTTTTAGGCTGACATTGCAGAATTTAATAAATGTCTATTGTGTAGATAAGGTTAGGTTAGGTTAGTTTTTTTTAATTATTAACATAAAACCGTTTCTATTGTAAAAACCGTTTTCGGCCCAACGATTTTATGAAAAAAAATACGATCCAACAGCGAACCTAGTACTATGGGTTACCTTTTCCAATTAAGATCTCAGAAGTTTAAACTCAAGGGTAAACCGACTTAGCCAATCTCAATAGAACACGTGTCCTATAACATCGTCCAAGTCCCCTTGAACCAACACAATACATTGTTTAAAGCCCATCAGACAACGTGACGTCACGAAGCCCAGTTTGGGAAGCCTTACTAGGTATACTGCGCGAATTGGTCAGTAACATCGAATTACGTGAATGTGACACATTTGTAACCTAATAACCTTGTAAGGGTCGTACTTGGGACTTATATGATCACGTCACGTCAGCAAAAGGACGTCTAACTGCTGTATTACCCTAAATGGAACTCACCACCATAAAACGGTGTCATAGTTACATTATGAAACAATTTGTTTGCCACTTCTTAAATCACGACTTAAATCTCATCATCACATGTCACTGTGGCACAGTTCTACGGTGGGTCAGGGTTCCGTTGCGCTAATAGTACATAATATACCTTCCCCAATCTGGAGTACTAAGGTGGAAAGCTTCTATATGGTCGTGTTTATAGATGTGGATAAAACATCGGTCACTTTCTGACCACTTAGTAAGTGTGAGAGTGACGGATGCTTTGTCCACCGCGATAAAGACGACCAAAATACGGGCCCTGAATACAATACCGTTTAGATTGTTATAGGCATACAAGACCATCAGGAACTTCAAATAAAGAGTTTTTTTTTCTAAGTAGAGTACAACATGGAAATAGACATGATATTGTTTTCTCTATATGGAGAAACTGTAGTAAGGTCAGATTTCTATCCATATCCATTGCAGAACATCTCGCCTTAATTGGATATCTTCTTAGCCTTCATTTCGCTTTGTCTGAACCCATCTTGCTAACATATCGTAAACATTGTAGACATGACGTAACTTGGTAATAAATGCTGTCATAACATCAACTTAGCAAAACCAAAGTAGAATAGAAGCTTTGGATGTATATCAATGTTGACCATTTATGCAAATAGTGGCGCAAACACTGCAGTGTAAAAAGCTTTCAAACCACTCTGTTTTAAAAGGGCTGCCTGAAAATACCCAATGGTCAGTCTTCCTTTCATGAATAAGTCTTTGTTTTAGCTGAGGATTAATACTTAGGTATGTTACAATTCTTAGTGTTTTTTTCATTTCTCAATTAGAACTTCAATTAATTTTACTTATCATGTGTATCCAGTAAATATAGCTCAACACCCGAAAAGTAACATACTTTCTCTTTAAAATCTGTAATCCTTCACAGAGCCATACACATTATTCGTTCAGAAACGGTTTTGAAGTAAAAGTTATTCTTCATAGTATCGAACATAATTAAGGTGCGTTAATATTCCACTTTTCAAACAAAAAACATGTTTATTTAACTCAATTTAAGCCTTTTTTTCCGTAATAACGAACTGGCAAGGATGAGGAAATTTACGAAAGATTATCTGCTACTTTGCATCCGGTTTACCTAATCCTCGGAGCCCGGTTATCCGAACGCTAGTCACGTTTTGTGTATTTTGCCTTATTTTACACGTTTAATTCAGTAATACGAGGAATATTAACCATTTTGTTAAGATGCGTCGAGCAAACGCCGAGCGTCCAGTGGCGCCCTCATTACTATTATTATGTTTTCTATTTAACTAAAGATTTTTCTTGAAATCAGACGATAGGTTTTTGTAGTGCAAGTAAAAACACAATTTAGTAGTCAGTTTAACGGAAAAAGGTGGCCATTTTTTCCCGTTAAGTTGATAACTCGAAGGTGAGTTGTTATTAAACTATGTGATATACCCTATAAGTTGTGTTTTAATTTGTAGTAAGTACAAAAACTTACCGTCCAATTTTAAGAAAATTTTTACTTTATTAGAAAAGTAATGAGGGCGCGACTGTACATCCGGCGTACGCTCGGCGCAGTCTTAAGGAACGACAACGACTGCCTAAGCGCTCTATTGTTCCATAAAACCACATTGCTTTTGACATGTTACCGGTATAGAAGCTTTATATCCACATCTCATTAAGAGTTAGGACTGGGTTGCAAATACGACTAGCCCCCTTTTTCACAATCTTGATAATAACACATAACGGGTGATAATTCAGTTTACACCGCAAAGTTGACACGCTGATAATCACTGGGTTTGATATAATCTACGCCATGTATACTAAAATGTCACCTGTCACCTGTCATTGTCCAGATGGTGCAATAGGGGGCAAAATGTTCACTTCGTTTGCGTTGCTTGGCAGTTTAGGTTCGTTAGGTAACTTCAAATGCCCGAAGGGCTAATTTCCGAGGAATAGGGGCCCCACCATTCGGGACTTCGTCGATATTGCTAAGACAGACATGTGATAAAAAAACAATGATGTCATTTAGCGACACGGACTTTTTGAGATTTGTTCGCAAAGCGATCAGCTGGTCGTATAGCGATCTAAGCACAAAGCTATGTAGTCAGATCGAGATCTGAGGGGCTGTTGCTGAACGCGCTTGCAATCGCAATTGTTTTCATTTTGAAAATCGAAGGCTTGTCTGCATAACAAATGAAAACAATTGTTCCGCTTTGAAGCCAATTGAGATTGCTTGTGCGTTAGGCAATAGCGACGCTGGTCGTATTTGCTACCGAATCCTATCGAGATGTGGATCTGAAACTGCTACCCTGTCAGCAGTATGGCTTTACCGAGTAGAACTGTTACATCAAAACAGTAATATAATAACTAAAACACAATTGTATTATAAAATCAACTTTAATACAACTTCTATAAACTTGAATTATAACTAGCAAGGATTTTGAGTCGATACTGTTTTTAATCTAGCAGTGCGTATGCTCGTTACAGTATAAAACTCGAATACAGTGTTTAGAAACACGAGGGTCACGAGTGTCACACAGAAGGGAACGGCAATGGCACTCGGGGGTTCTCGGTAGCTACCAAGGTAAAATTATGATAAAAAGTTGCGGGAACATGGTTCTTATTACGTATCTGGGGGTTGCCATTTTTTAACAACCGCCGCAAAAGAGTAGTGTAATCAAATCAAATCAAAAGCATTTATTTCGGACACAATCCATAGTTTGTTAGTAAGTAACACATACATACATTAATTCTACGGTTAGGTTAAAACAGCAAAAAAGAAAACACAAAAAACAACAAAAAACCCTCACATCAAAGGCGACGTCCCGTCGCTTTTTGACGTGATGTGGGGGTTTGTAATGTAATGGTTTGTAATGTAAAGTACTAATAATTATATTATACCTACTTAGATTAGGTAAGGTTAGATTTACACGATATATCAAAACATAAAGTCTTCTATCAAAACAAAGAAATTAGAAATTATGAAAATTAGAAATTTTGATCAATTCGGAATTATGAATAGGAATTATTAGGTCAAATTGAACAATATGTCCTTGAATTTATCTTGTTTATTTATTTACCATGTTTCTAAAATCTTTAATGGATGTTGAATGATGTGTTCTCTACTGCCAAGCAGCATTGTTCGCATTTTTGTGTTCCGGAGATAAGACAACCGGTGAAATTACTAGCATAGAGGCTTAGGCATTTGCAGTCTTAAGATTGTAGACTTGAGAATGCAATCACAGATCCCACTTACCGTCTCAGGTGGCTTGTGTTCTCGTTCGCATTTTTCATTTTAAAAAAAAGAGTAATATCTATACTACATTTTGGGTAATATCTAAACTATAGCTATTAAGTATGTATGAAGTACTTAGGACTTATTCTATTTATTTTTACACGTATTGTTTTCGTATTGTACAACTCGGCCGCCTATACTGTCAAGTTGATAAAAGGTGTCATAACGTTGACGATACGATAACAATAGGGGCAACAACAATGTGGAACGCGGCGCATGAGATGTGAAATCACACTGATTGATTTCAGATAATTTAAAAATATGTCTAGTCTTTATAATTTCCGTATTATTAAGGAGTTATTTCTTATAAACAGTGAAAATTAATTCGTCAATTCTATTGTCAACATCCTTATACATATACATATATGGTATTAAATGAAACCTTCGAGGATTAATCTTGTACCTACTTAAATAAAACCCAAAAGAAGGGATATGATGATTTTTTTTAAATTTCAGATATTCGTTTCATCAAATGATTAACACGATAAATATAGAATAACTAAACATATAATAACGTATACTATTTGTTTTCTTCAGTAAAACTCCAAATAAACGTCAATAGCAACAGTTACCAATAATTACTCAAGTCGATCAAACCCTAATGAAGGAATCCACTCGAACTGCCGAACAAAAGGGACATCAATCTATAGGCAGCTATTCACGACCACCCCATAACCTAAAACAAGGAAACATTAACCTTAAGTACGGTGCTATAAGGACGAGATGACACGAAAACGTAAGTTTGTAAATGCTCCTGTAGCCAGAGCCCGTTGGATTTTCAGCCAGTGCCGCGCGCGGCGCCACTGTCGGCGGTGGGCGTCGTGACGCTTCTTAGGAAATTCCGCGCGTTTATTACACACATTAAAAAAAAACATTCAAAAATCGAACGTCGCGTTTCAAATTCGAAAATTCAAGTGGCGACGCCGTGATTGTTTTGTTTTAGTACCAAGGTTTGTTGTGAGTGCTTGCGTTTCGTTTACAAAATAATGATACAAAAATAGTGTTTTATATGTATTTTACGGTATGGCATGGCGGTTTCTCGCGCTGAAAATTGTACTCGAGCTTGTATTGATACGTTTGTTTTTCAATTGAGGGTGGATTTCCGTAATTGGAAGAGAGTGGACTGTTTTTTTATTTCCGTGGCCGCCGGTGGAAGGTAAACATTAATTTCGGTGAATTGTGCGTTTTGAAGTAGCTATTGGATTCTTCGTGTTTACTTGGTGGGCTGTATGTTTTAAATCACGGCGATTGTGCGGTTTTAAGAAATGATGTCGATTACGCTTGCTATTTACGTTTGTGAATACCAGAGATTATTGTAAACGGGTTCGAATATTATTTTAATGGATGTCCAGAGTTAAATTAAAACCTTTTTACACTTCAGTTTAGAATTTTAAAAATATTAATATCTAATGGTACTTGAAGTAGTGATTGCAGTATGTGGGAAGTTTCACTAAGTGATAGTACTCTCTCGCATAACTTTATAATAAAATCACTATTAGTTGTCTCGTTCCTTCATTAAGCGTACCGCAGATGCTCTCTTTTTCCCTTTTCCCAGTTTAATACTATATCCCTATTTCATTACTCTCCTTATTTGACCTGTTTCTTCGTTTATCTTTTGTTTCTTACAATTCTTAATTTTCACGTGTAATAATATATTAATCATTAAAATGAACTTAACTAGGCTAATTCATACACAGAAAGACACGCACAGTAAAAGACAACATATAAAAAAATACGGGGTTTTAATTAAAATCGTAAAAAAACACCTATCTATTATTAAAAGTATTTTTATAAATCAAAGTAAGGTTAGACTTTCACGAAATCCATTAACTTAAATGTTACTGAAAATTACAATCCGTTTCAAAAACTGGCAGGTTATGAATTTGAAATTCAGATATCGCGTGTAAATTCTAACATTCTTCTGATTTGAAAATCGCGTGCAAAACCGTTATTTCCGAACGACATCGTTGGTATTTTTGACAAGCCGAACATGCGACGCCTAAATTTCAAATTTAGAACGCGAAAATAGCTTTAATTCGCTCTGCAATTAAGGTAAGAAACGCCGAAGGTAGTTTGATATTTTTGAATTTAACTTTTGAGTTTGAGTTTCAAATTTACAATAGGAATACTATTAAGTGTTATGTGAAACGAACCATAAATTACTTTTGTAAAAAAACCTAGGTTAGTAGGTTGATTTGGTCGAGTGGTAGAGATTGCCATAAGACATTAGGTCTGCCATTTGTACTTACTTACCTGTTTGCAATAAATAAAAAAGTGTGGTTGTAAGCAGGTATATAACAGGTTTATTTATTTAATCTTACGATATATCTCAAGACTACCTACCGTCTCAAGATTGCAATCTTACGCCTTATCCGTCGTCAATCCTAAGAACCAAGGTGGAATTATAATATTGTATAGAATGATAATCATTTTACAGTAAACTAAACTAACAAAGTGATACACAACAAAAAAGAGTGAAGTGAATAAACCCGTTAAAATACAGTTAGGTACTTTCATAGTGTTCCCATCTAGCATTTTCCAAATAAAAAAAAACAGCTCCAGTTTTCACTCGAGTTTTTACCAAAAAATGATTTATTCATCCGTATCCCAAAACGAACATCAGGAATACTGCCCTCCTAAATAAAAAGGACGCAAGAGCAATTTGATAGTCAAAGCAAATTGAACCCTGTGGATTACGAATTAAGATCACTAATACATTCTCAATTATATGAGACAAACGCCCTTTTTTCTAATGAGGGGAGAATATTCTTCTAACGGAAAAATGACAAATGCATTCTAGTCCGATCCGGAAAACACGAACGTATGCGGTTAGTTTACAGACCAACGTTCCCGATTTGAATACGAAATGGGCTACAAAATGAGTTCTCGGCACTGAATACATTTAAGAACACAAGAAGCTATTGGTTTGCGTGGTTATGTGTCGTCTCTGTTCTATTTTTGTAGGTAGTTTGAATGTGAGAGTGATAACAAGTAGGTACCTACGTACTAAAAGTATCACCGCATATTCCAGTTATATGGCATCAGTGTTTTTTTCATAGTAAAGTTAGTTTAGCACCCGCACTTTTGCACGTTAAAAATCTGGTTCAATTATACATACATACATTAAATCACGCCTGTGTCCCAGAGGGGTATGCAGAGACCACTTCAGCAGACACAGCTACCTATCTGTTAGAATGAGAAACGTCAGTCAGTCCGGCTGATAGTCTACGGTAGCCATTAGATGGTATGTCTCTATTTAAGTTATCTTACTCCATTCACCGGTTGTCTTACTCCCTTTAACCTACAGTCCTCACATTGTTGTGTACCAGCACAACAATGTGAGGACTGTGGGGTTATTATGACCTATCTATGCCATTCATTTTACGCTGAGAGAAAAGGACAGAGTTATGTAACTGATATAGCTCCGTCCTTTTCGCTCACTGTAAAATGAACTGCTTAGCTATGTCATAATAACCCCCCTGTAGGTTAAAGGGAATGTTGTGAACAGATTCTGCACAAAGGCCTTCCACCGTTATAGTAAATGCACTGCTAAGCCAAATAGTCATATAAAACACCTGTAGCAATCACAACCTAATTTAATTACTAAGAAGAGAGAAATGAATATACCTTGAGAATTGAATCTGACATACTGTTTATTGACTTAGGATTAGGAGGGCAGAATAGTGACACATCTTTTCATCGAATTTTACTTCATCGATTATATCATTTAATCGAACGCTTTTTCATGCTGAAATCATGATGTTCTCAAGATATCTTAAAGTTGAGAAATGCTTTTCCATGACATGAAAATTCTGCGTAATGAACGTTCGTTAAAAGGTGGTTCGTTAAAATAATAGGCACCCGGGTAGCATAGGTCTAGAAGGGCCTGCAAGCTTGTACTTCTATCTTACTTACTCTCATACGGTCTTAAGCTAGTCTAACCGTTTTTGGATGCTTAAATACTTTTTAAGACTATTTGTTACTATACTCTGTCCATCGCAACTGTTATTCAAACTGACAAGTGTGTACGTCAATTTTGCTCTTAATTATTGATGCGTTGGCTTTGACACATTATACCCAAACCGCACATTTCACGTTAATTAACTATGACCGCTATTATTGCATAAATTGGCCAAGTGTGAATCAGTTTTAAATACGAAAATGTTTGTTTTAGATTCAGATTTAGATTCAGATTCAGATTTTATTACTCAATATAACACAGTATAAATTACAGTAAGTACATGTCAAATTATATGCAGTTAGTTAGTTTGTTGCTTTATCCTTTCCATAGGAAATGAGCAAAATACCACA
Source organism: Acleris laterana (assembly GCA_963966035.1). Lineage (NCBI taxonomy): Eukaryota > Metazoa > Arthropoda > Insecta > Lepidoptera > Tortricidae > Acleris > Acleris laterana. The sequence goes on along the minus strand of OZ014459.1, from coordinate 4,349,087 downwards.
TAGCTCCCTTACCCTACTACACAGCTGTTCGCATTTTTATGTGGATAAGACCACAGGTGAAATAATTAGTATACCATCCATCCATCCATTCCATCTTAAAGTCGCCTTCAATAGAACTTGCAAAAGATGTAAATTTACAAAACCAAACGAACTAATTCACCATGATTACTCGATAATTACGTACTTTTAAAGATCAATTTGGGTTATTCCCACCTGTTACCACCAATTTGGTACCACTGGTAACAGCTGGGATTTTTTTTCCCACCTGTTACCGTTGGTAACTACTGGAAATAAAAATTCCCACTTGTTACCACGAAACTAATTGGTGGTACAAACTCGGATTTTTTTCTCAGTAGTTACCACCGATTTATATAGTGGTAAGAGATTTGGTGGTAACTACTGGATTTTTTTTCCCCAGTAGTTACCACCAAATAATTTAGTGGTAACAAATGGGTAAAATATTCCCACTTGTTACCACCGAGTACTTTAGTGGTAACAGGTGGGAATAACCCATGAAGTGAGGTCTTTGCAATGATTTATTTAATAACTATTCATTATACGTTACTTTTAATAAAAACACGCTTGGTGAATATTTGAGGTTATGTGTCAAACAGTACTAATTTGTTTACATCGGTCACAAGTTCTATTGACTGCGCTTTAGTCTTTATAGGCTTGACAACGCATGTGCAGTCTTAGGATTGTAGTCTTGAGAATGCATAACTAACTAATATATGTCTATGGGTTAAAGAGCCCTTATTGTACAGTCGAATTCATAAATATTTGTAAAATTTAGTACCTTGTGACTTTAATAGCCGTGACAGTTAATAGCAGTGACATATATGGCAGTTAGGGCATGCAGTACCGGGCCCGGTTCTGAGAATTCCATTTCCCGGTTCTAGGCAGGGACGGTACAGGTATTCCCGGTTCTCCCGGTTCTTTTGAGAAATAAAACAATTCAAAAAACTTTATGAAACTTTTTTTTTTTATAAATATGCAATAAAATCATGCATGGTTTCTTCAAGATATACGTATCTTAATCAAGTAAAATACTTACTTGAAAGTTATTTGTTCTTCCTTTGCTATTTTTTACAAATCTAGAGATCAATTATTGCAAATAGGTATGCCACAAATTATGATTGATGGTGATGCGATGTTCCCGCTTGTGCTGTGGTCGTCGCGGCGTCTGGTGTGAATGTGTGATATTTGTGATACGCACCACTTTTTTTTTGGTGTTCATGGAAAGAACCGGGAGAATCGGGATATAATCTTCAGTACCGGTTCTTTAGGCACTATCCCGGCAATGGCTATGGCCGGCATTTCCCGGGAATTACATAACCGGGATTTCCCGGGAGGATGCCCTGATGGCAGTTTAAACATAACATTAAATAGACAAGCTAATAAAGTGTATACATATGTACACGCACACACTTTCGCATTTATAATATGAGTAGGATAATCATGCCTTGTAGTAGGAACCGAGAGTCTGACTTGAGTGGCTAAACTATAAGGGTTCCTTGTTGACTACGAGGTAAGAACTCGGCTGTAAGATTCTAATGCAAAAAAACGTCGCAGACGCGTTTGCGTTTCTCGTATATTATGTTCATGCCGCGTTCCAGACGGTTTGCGGCATAACAGCAAAATTACATGTAAGATTCTGATCCCACTAACCTTCAGGTGGCCTGTGTGCTTTTCTTATCTACGCTATACAAATACGACGTGATGAATAAAGAGGTATAATGCACTTTTCGGCTTTTTAACTACTATCCTGTTAACGATGGCGCGCCTCCCCTCTTAAAAAGACGTTGCACATTTGCGCCAAAGTACATTAAATTTAGTTATGGGATGCCACTGTCTTGGCCTGAAAAGTCTAAGAGTCGTAGTAACATAAGATAATTTTCATCGGAAAAATAGCAAAAAGGGCCGATCAGTTAGAGTCGCGAGAAAAAGCTTTTATAATAATGGAATTTGGAATACAAGTAGATTGTAATAACTTAGGGTGATGCCACACAAGCGTTGCCGGTGCCTTGTTTCGTCGCAACGCTGTGATTTCCACATAGAATGACGCACGTATTTCAACGCATCGTGTGGCATGTCGTTATGATATATTATGTAGACGCAGCGGCGGCGACGCAACGCACCCAGGTCAGTGGACAGTGAAGTAGTGTAAACCGATCGGACAGTAGCGAGTCAAGTGGCTTTGCCAATGGATCCAAATAAAATCGCTTTCTATTTTGTCGCTCCACTGTTCTGTCCACTAACTTGACCAATGTAAATCGGACTTTAGGGATGCAATCAAGGAGAGTCGAATGAGCGAATGTAACCAATAACAAAACGCGATATTATGGCACCGAATAGGTATTTAATTTTAAGTTTAAAAAAAAAACTACTACCTACTTACCTACCGAATAAATGTCGTTTATTATTTTAACTTTATCTTTTAAAACTTTAACTATTGCGGCTAGTTACAAATCTTTGAACTATGACCACCAAAATACAGTGGGAGATCAAACATAACTATTTACATGTTTTTAGTAGAGCCTCGGTGGCCTAGTGTCTTAGGGGGTCGACTCGTGATCGTAAGATACCGAGTTCGGACCCCCGCGGTCACCATGTACAGTCAACCAATTTGATTCCTAGGCCACTATGGACTTTGTCAACGTGACGTTGTAAACCAAATCATAGGGAGTCTCTTACGTTTTGGTTGACAACGTCACTTTAACATAGTCCAAAGTGGCCTAGAAATCAAATTGGTTGACTGTACCAATGAGTTTTTCTAACTTAAGTGCTTTACCCGATGATCTAACGGTGAAGGAAAGACATCGTTAGGAAACCTGCTTATTCGAACAGCTGAGTGTGTACCAAAGAGGGTAATTGCACAAAAGATCGTAAACGGTCGAAGTGTATCCGAAACGGCCCCTCTGTAAGAAAAGATAAGATAAGATAAGACGTGTTTTTAGTGATGTGTGTAGTTCGGCCATGAAAACTTCTCACAGCGATTTGACATGTAATTTTTTTTCATGTACCTCCCCTACACGTAACGTGGGGATGTATTTTTTTTTCTCGTGTACCCCATAGGTTATGGTGTCGTTGAAGAGGTCTCTCAAAAATATTGCGGGTTTATCCAAACAGTTTTTCGATTAAGAGATCTACTTTTTGTTAGAGTCAAGTGTCGTCCCACCCTACAGCAAAAAATACAAATACTAAAAATCTGAAAAATATCTTAAATGAAACATATATAATGAATTGAATAGGAAAACTATAACGCCTAAGGCCCACTTGCGCGGACCAGAGTTAGCACTTAACCCAGAGTTAAGCGTCTACTTTTGTACGTGGTTTGCCGCCTAACCTCGGGTTAAGACGCTAACTCTGGTCCACGCAAGTGGGCGTAAGAAGACTTCATTGGTTCTTGAGTTACAAACGTTTCAAATGTTTATACCTACCGAAAACTTATTTGCGGTGTTGGTAAACTGACCGCGACCTATGTCGATGTATGGGCATAACAGTTTTCCAACGTTCAAGTTAAGTTTGTCGCGAGATCTAATTGGTTTGTAGTAAACGGCTTCGGAACCCTACACTGAGCATGGTCTGACATGTTCTTACCCGGTTTTTTAATATTACGGTAGAAAAGTGACCCAAAAAAAGTGACAGTGCGTTAGTGACCTAATAGTTCTTACATGTTTATTGAAAAACGACATAAAGTTACATAAAGTATAAAAATATAACTGAAGATCAAAACTAGAATTAAATACGACTAAATCTAGGAGTAAAGACATAAAAATAAACTAAAACATGAAATCTACGAATGATGCTGGCAGCATTTCCTCGTTGAATTGTTAAACTAATCCGTTGAGCGAAGAAACCGCCAGGGGTGTTATTCTCTCAAAAACAACGGACGGGCGGCCGAATGAGAATTTAGAAGCATGGTTTCTGCCGCTGGATAGAACGTATAAGGCTGCTTATTAAAAATGCACGTGCTAAAATACGTTTTGTTCGCACTGACGGGACTACTTAAACTCGCCGCTTGGACATGCACTCCGTCCGACCGTCTTGTTGAGAGAATCACTACCCAGCTCTTCGGGCTACATTGACAACAATGAGTCTCTTCGACAATTTCTTTAAAAAGGCACAGCGCGCTAGGACCCCACGGAAATAAATAAATGAACGCCATATAAATAATAATAAATATCAGGGGGCAATGTCACACCAATTGCCCTAGTCCCAAACTAAGCTCTAGGCTTGTACTATGGGTACTAGACAACGATATAAATACTTACATAGAGAAACATATACTTAAATAAATAGAAAACATCCAAAACAAATATCTGCCCTTACCGGGATTTGAACCCATGACCGCTAGATTTGTAGGCAGGGTCACTACCAACTAGGCCAGCGCGTCGTCAAATGTAAGTGTCGTCAAAAACATCAGTTCAATACTTCAGAAGCTAAAGTGGAATTTTTGTTTTTGGTCGTATTATACCTTACAAAGAATGTCTATGGTTGCAACTATAGCTCCACTTTAGCTACTGATATCTCAGAAAAGAAAACTCCTTTTGGTGTCGCGCTGTCGATTAAAAAGTTTCCTTTGTTCACATTTTACTACAGTTTCAAACCAAGGTTTTAATTCGTGCTATAGTGATCATAAACTCCTACATCGTAGCACTATCGTAGCTATAAAACCGTAGCCATGTAGCACCGTAGCAGTAAAGATGCAAGGCTGTCTAAATTTAGACAGTCCCATCTGCTACAATTTGGTTGGTTTAACACAAAAGTGACACAACTGAAAATGAATCGCTTTTGCATTTTAAATTAGGTTACTACTCATTTAAAGTGTTGTATCGTGTGATGTTGTGTTGGAGATGCGACGTTTTCGGTTTTAAACTGAGAATTGTTCAGATTGTTGGATTTATGCGTTATGATGTGTTGCCAAAACAAAGATTATAGTGAAATTGGTCTAGATTTCTTCGGACAATGGGTGAATCATATTTTTTCTCACGGTGTAAAGATAGCCAGCTAAATGCGAATTGCATTCACACACGAAGAGCTCCGTGCCACCGTACAATAAGAAGCCATGCTGCCAAATTGAAAATGCACGCGCTAAAAAGTGTTTTGTTCGCTCTGACGGTACTACTTAAACTCGCCGTTTGGAAATTCACTCGTCTGTCCGTCCGACCGTCGTTGTTGAGAGAATCACTACCTAGATTAATTATAAATCGGATGTTTCACTTTTACTTTGATTCGTAGTTAGAATCAATTTTAATGCTGTTCTTCCTTATAGTAGATAGGAAGGTACTTTGTATGTTGGTCCATTTTTGAAGAAAAATTTAGTCAAAATATAGCAATGAGTTGAAGACTTTTTTTCACGGATACGTTCTTGTCAGCGAAGATGTTTTTTTTCGAATTTATACAAACAGCAATAAATAATACTAGGTACACTTGGATTTACAAAAAAACTGGTTACGATATAACAATAGATCATTGTCCTATTGTTTTTTATCGACTCGAAATATATGGAGTTGACATAAACAGTCGACGCATTCTGTCTTCAGCTTACGTCAATTCTATACATTTTGTCCATTTTCGAAAAGCGCTAAGTCAGCGTTATGCGACTTGATGCTTATTTTCTAACCCACTCACGATCACATTCGTTTTTTTTTGTATGCCGTACAAAATTAAAACAAGTGCAAATTAGCAAGCTGAAATGGGCTGGTCGTAGAACTGGTGGCCGCTGGGGAAGACGAGTTCTAGGGCGGAACTACGAATTGTCAAACGTGGAGTAGGGCGCCTTCAGACTAGCTGGAACGATGACATTCGAAAGGTAGCTGGTGGTAACTGGAAAAGAAGAGCTGAGGAAGAGGATGTCCAGCAGTAGAATGATGTTGGCTGATGATGATGATGATGATGATGATGATGATGATGATGATGATGATGATGATGATGATGACGACGACGACGACGACGACGACGACGAAGACGACGACGACGACGATGATTACGATGATGACGATGATGATGATGATGATTCATTTGTAGTACCAAATGATGATGATGATGATGATGATGATGATGATGATGATGATGATGATGATGATGATGATGATGATGATGATGATGATGATGATGATGATGATGATGATGATGACGATGACGACGACGACGACGACGACGACGACGACGAGTCTAACAGTACATAGAACATTCCAAACGAAAGAATTGTTATTCCTTTATTCGTTGTACAATTCAAAAAAAAGTATTTTGGAATGTTCTATGTACTTTTAGACTCGTCGACGACGATGATTACGATGATGACGAGTCTAAAAGTAAATAGAACATTCCAAAATACTTTTTTTTAATTGTACAAGGAATAAAGGAATAAACATTCTTAAAGGGACAAAGGTAACAAAATATGTCGATATTTGTGTCTCCACCACTCCCCCCCAGGGTAAAAGTTCACCGGACCGGTGAGTGTTGTAACCTTATTGGCACCGTAGAAATTACATTTTAACGAGAACCTACTCGGCTGAACCTATGCCGTTAACCTTTGATCTAGTGTCAGATAGGTGACTACTTTCATGTTCTTCGTTCCTACTGAAAAGGGTACAAGTCGTCTTAACTCGTTATAAAAAAGGGTACGTACATGAACGGAGTATTCTACACTTAAAGCCCGTTTTCACTTGATCTTCAGAAAACTTAAACCATTTTTCACTAGGACCCCAAGCATTATGCAACCTACATATTTTGTCCTACTCTTGTTTTTGTAAGTGGGATCTGTGACCCATACACATTAGGATTCTCAATGCTACAATCTAAAGATTACAATCCTAAGACCTCAAATGCGATCCGACCCTGAGGACTAAGATGGAACCTGTATGCTAGTAATATCGTTGTAAAATTTCCACCCCGGAACATAATAATGTATACACTGCTTGCCGGTAGGGTACAGGATAAGGTGGTGGTAGCGATTCAAGAAAGGGAAATAGTATTCTATTAATAATATTTTATTTAACGATGAGGTTAAGTCAACCCAGAAAAGCTTTGAGATCCTATTCAGAATGAAAACTAGCTCTGGGTGATCCATTTATTAATATTCTATCTTTTTGACAAAACACTCTGCACCCTTACCATGAGTTACAATTACCGTACTCGCTAGTCGAATGTTCTGTCCTTCGAACTCTATTAGAATACTGGGAGACTTTGGTGTCTACCTTTAGGTACTGGTTTCCCGGGGAAATATACTTGTTTCGATTTAAAACTGATTTTCTGTTGCTAAAGGTTCTGGAATCAGTCGGTCGAAAGCTGAAAGTACGGTAAAGTGGGGTTTTCCGGCGATCTCGTCAGAGTATTATCTTGCTTTTAAAATTCCATTCAGATATATTTTGTTGGAAGTACGTACTTTAGTGAACTAAAGTACATACATACATACATACATACATTAAATCACGCCTGTTTCCCAGAGGGGTAGGCAGAGACCACTTCTTTCCATTTGCTACTATCTTGACAAATAAAAAAAAAAAACTAATTCTAAACTAACTAACGAATCTAGGTCAAATTTTTAATTTTTGAAACTAAAGTAATTAATCGTAATTTTAGATATGCGATAGTATCTGGAATAATAACACAATTAAAGAGATAGAATATAAAGATAAATATGTAAATTAAATAGGTATAAAATTGATTAAGTCACTTTATAATTTATTAAATATGATAAATAAACGAACATAATAACATACATACATACATACATACATAAACTCACGCCTTTATTCCCAGAGTGGGGTAGGCAGAGCTACATAATTTCCAACAACTCTAAAAACTTGTTGATAATTCTGTAACCACATTTTGCACACAATAAAATAATTAGTGAACAAATATGATAAGTAAACAATTAACAAAAAATAGCATGCGTTTGAGACTCTTAAAAGAGAGCCTGTGTATGTTTGTATTTAAACACATTATTGTACAAAAGAAAAATCATAAAAATACACTTAATACAAAAATATGTACAAAGGCAATCCTGTGGTAAATAATCCAATAATATTTATTTATTACATATCCCAAAAAAAAACAGGGCAATTAATATTGTCGTTTCATAACATAACACAACAAATTTTCACACATTCCATTCATTTCTGAAACCTTTCTAATATTCTCATAATTAACCGTAACACAATACGTGCTTCGCGAACCTTTGAGGGGTTCCACCCCCCTTAAAGTGGGGGGCTCTTGCGTTCGTGTTTACTGCCCGATGTTACTTTAAAAAGCTTTTTGCTCGTTGAATGAATTGATCTTCTGGGTTAATAGTTTTAGATTCGTTTGTCTTTCCAACAGTAGGTGATGAGTATTTGTTTTCATTTATCTAGGCTTTATTCCACATTGTTTTTTACAACAATTGTTGAAATTCGGAGTTATGACAGTTCACCAGTTAGTAAAAGCTTGATAGTAGAGGTGAGCAATACCATTACAGTAGGGGTAAACACAAAACGTATGGTAACCCTGAATTCTTTAATTGTGGGCTACGAAGGAAGACTAAAAAAAACCTATCTGCTAATTCATATTATAATGTTAAGATGTTTGGATGATTTAGGTTAAAGAATTTTATTGTCATGTTAAAAGAAATTACATTTCACTTATTGAGATTTATCGGCATGCCTTAAGTATTTGTACTTATGTATGTATGTATGTAAACACTTTATTGTACAAACAAGAGATAACAATTATAAAATAGACAAAAATATAACAGGGATGTACAAAGGCGAACTTATTACATTGCGGCCGTGAGCGTCGGCGCTTAATACATTACGTAACGTACTTACCAAACTATAAAAAACAGCAAATTAAAAAATATATTTTATGGTAGTACTGTAACTGGATATGACTGCTATGATTAAATGTTAAGATATTTGAATTTCTAGCACGGCTGACGTATTTTTTTTTATAAATAACAGACATCTATGTTTTGAATAAAATGAAAATGATACATTTTATCCAGAAAAAATATATTTATCACGTGAGTACAACAATAAAAAACTTAGTCTCATCTTTATTAAGAATATACTCTGTTCAAAGGTCAATCAAAAACTATCATCAAAATCCAGTAGTAACTACCTAGTCCCCTTCTGATATTAGTGGTAAACGGTTTTCCATCATGGCCGCTTAATCGATCAGCTGTAGTCTGTCAGTTTGACAGCAAGGGTAGTCGGTAAATGTATGGACTCTGTTTAGGGCCCTATTTTGAAAATAGAAGTTCGGATTAAATACATCGAGGTACCTTAAATTACTGTGTTGTAATTGGTCTACCTCTGTAATTATACTGATAAGAAAAAGGAAAGATACAACAATGGTAGAATGCAACCATCCTACTAATAAATATCACAAATTCTAAAGTTTGTGTGTGTGTGTTTGTTACTCCTTCACGCTGCAACGGCTGGACGGATTTTCATAAAATTTGAAATGGAAACAGGTTATAACTTAGATAAACACATACTTTACATCTCGGAATTAAAAACTTCTGGAGGGAATAACGATAATCGAAATGTACGCGGACCAAGTCGTGGGCAGAAGCTTATAGTTTTTAATATTACTTTAAGCGGTATAAACTCTAGTCATGGGGATGTATTTCTTGTATTTGCCGCATAGCACTCGTTTATCGCTTTTCCCTCGTAAACTATAACATTTTATGAATATTAGTTGTTATTAAGAGGATTTTGAACCGACGCGATTAAAATCGCGTCGGTGTTTTTTTTTCCATTAAGGACGATAATGTTTTTTTATCCCCTAATTCAGGTTCAATTTCCACGATTTAACATTTATTTTATTTTATTTATTTAAGAACACATACAGTCGTACATTAAAATATGTATACAGGTAATTAAGGAACAATATAAAGACCTAGAGGTTCATAAAAAGTACAGTAATAGTTACTAATAGTTATTTAAACTAATGTTACTGAAGGAAATTAAAAATGAACAATACTAGTATTTGGTACAATAATTGCACAAAAACTGCCATAGTATGTCGTTGCACAAATTATACAGGAAGAAGATAAAAGAAGGTTCAGAGAAATTATTCTTTAAGTTAACATGTATGTAGGTATGTTGTATTTTTTACGAAAATATCAAGGTTTGTACGTTTACGTTATTTTTTTCTTATTTTTGATGACTTAAAAAAAAACTATTTTCTACAACGTATTAAAAAGCAAAAAAAAACGGACTAGGTTCAAGGAAAGAGAAACGTTACCGCATTTTGTATGGAAATCGTTCGATTCACGATCCTCTTATATTGGTAATGATATTATATTATTATTTCACCGTATCCTTGTAAATGGTTCACCTAAAGCTCACGTACGATAGATTATTACGCAAAAAAGTGCAATAAAATACGAATTCAATTTATCAATTTACCGTGGGTTATTCCAACCCTTCTAATGTTATTGGCACGTTACGGTTTTCCATGGCGGCATCATCGATCAGCTGTCTGTCAGTTTGACGGAGAGGGTCGGTAAATGTTTCATTTGGACAGGCCTAGCACACTCCGCCACTTTAGGCCGGGTCCACACTTGTACGATCACGTATATCGTATCGAGCTCACGTATCGTAAGACTCGGCACAATAAAATGTATATGATACGGTCAATGAAATAAAGACCGACTATTAAGGAGATAAAGTGTCATTTCCATTGTTTGTATGGCCGACAGTTAGATAAGAAAAATGTCTCTATCGTATGCAAAATAGGTTCATATTCCATTAGCAAAATACGTTATATGGTAGGCCTTAGGAAGTTAAACTATGAACGCACACTTTGATCATAATATCATAACGTATCACTAGTGTCGGGTAAGAAAACACGTCCACACTTAACCAATTAAGCCGTATTGCATTTGAGGTGCGGGGAAAAATCGACTCGAGTTTGGACGCGGCGTATCAAAATACGTCTATACTTACCGATCATGATACGCGTATTGGATCAAGTTCTGCGATACGATATAAGTTGTAAATCGCGTCAAATCTGATACAGCATGTTACATGTTACATGATTGCGTATCTTTCTGCGTTCAAACTAACGATCTAGATTCACATCGTTACTACCCATTGGAGATACGACAAGTTCAAATAACGCAAATGTGAACTCAGCCTTAGGCGTGAACTTACAAGTACCGACATTGGCGGACATAACTGAGGATGTCTTTTGTATGGGCTGGGTGGTGTGCGAATGAATAGGAATTTTGAGATAGAAAGAGAAGCACAGATGTTTCGGATCTCTAGTTCGAATGTTCGTTTTCCAACGGTTTTAGTTGCCAATGTTTTATAAGTCAGAACCGCAATAAATATTAATTGTTATAAAGTCATATCATCGTACTCAGACACTTTAGAGACTATTAACTCGTTCCTTTTTCAAACTTGTGTAAGTATAAAAAAAACGGGACTAAGGAACAGCTTAGGTAATCCCCATTAACTGACTAACTGTGGCTATAAGTTAGTCATATAAGCATTAAAAACCCCTTTGGGTCTGATCTTTTGTGTGTTCCTTACCAATTAAATAAACTAAGAATGTAATCCATTTGTAACATTTATTACAATAAGTTTATTTTTTATTTTTATTTATTTTGGAAAACAAACAGCCGTGTACAAAGTAATGCATACAAATATTAATTTTAATAAGGCCTAAATTTCCATATATTGCTAACGTAAACTAGGTTACAATTTAAGTTGTTAACCAGTTTTCTTAACATGAAAACAAAACAAACAACAACTATTAGAAAACAACTAATACTAGCTTCTGCCGTGACGCAACTTTTTCCGCCTTGATTTTTACCCTATTCCCTCGGGAACTTTGAATTTTTCGTAATAAAAATTATCCTATGTCCCATTCCAGGACCTAATCTATATGTGAGCCAAGATTCATCTCAATCTGTTCACTGGTTGAAGCGTGATGGAGTAACAAACATGCAAACATCTAAACATCCAAACTTTCTCATGTATAATATTGATAAAATAAGATCAATTATCGTAAATAATCTTTGACAAATACGACATCATCAATAACAATTATCCACTGAATGAATAGTTCACGTAATTGCATCCAACACTATCCTGAATCAATCCGATGCTGTAATTAATTGTCAATGCGTCAATTAAGTGTTAATTAATGGATTTACTGTGTAACATTATAGCATTAATGGGATTTGTACATACATACATACCGACACGCCTTCATCCCAGAGTGGGGTAGGTAGACAGAATCACCAACAACTCTAACAACTTGTTGTATCCTATAAGCACATTTTGCACAACAGGCTAAGATGTTTACCATGTGTATATTAGTGACAGATTGCAAGCCCATCGCCTAAACAATACTACAAGCCTTTAATCCCTTAGTCGTCTCTTACGACTTCCACAGGAAGACATGGAGTGGCACTAATTCTAACCCGGCAACCACACGGCAAACAAGGATTTGTACTAAAAACATATTACATATACAGGGTTCATTTAGATCGGTCAGTATGGGAAAGTCTGAAACTATATGACATGCGAAGATGTGCTCTTAGGAACTATGTCATCGATTTTAATCATAATTTGAGATTAATATATTATATATATATTATATTATATATATACACTTAAAAAAACCCTGTTCTCAGCTCGGGAATTTAAACCGGACTTTTGAAAAATAAGCTCAAATTATTTCAATTTCGATATCGATTATGTAGGTCTTAAGCCAGTAAATACTACCTATGAAACATTATATCTAAAATGAATAAAATGCCTCTATACCTTTACGCCTGTGCCTAATGGGGTAAGCAGACACTATGACTATGGTTTACGACGCGAATAGCCTTGTTGGTAGTGACCCGGCCTACAAAGCTAACAGACGCAGGTTTGATTCCCGGTCAGAGCAAAATATTTGTGTAATGAGCGCTAGTATTTGTTTCGGAGTTTTGGCCGTTTTTTATGTATGTTATTTATTTTTCTAAATAAGTATGTTTAGTGTTGTCTAATGGGTACTCATAGTACAAGCCTAGAGCTTAGTTTAGGACTAGGTCAAATTGGTGTGACATTGTCCCCTGATATTTATTTTTTACTTTAGTGCACTGTCATAATAAACATGGCGTCATATGTCATACGACAATAACAATACGGCAGTCACAATGACAAGGTTCCAAGTATGCTCAACAATTTGATTGGGCTATTCCCAGTTGTCCACACCCTTTTGTCCACACTGTGGACAACTGGGGAAAAAAAAACCCACTTGTCCACACCCTCGAAATTATGTGGACGTTTCACACTCTTTAATTTGACTTAACTGTGTTAGTTTATAGTAGATATTAAACTAATACAGTTGTCAAATTAAAAAGTGTGAAATGTCCACAATTCCACATAGTGTCCACAGGACAAACGGGGTGTGGACAACTGGGAATAGCCCATTTTATTGGATGAATGTACAATATGGCCCTAGGTTGTATGGCTTGAATTTTCAATGGTGACTTTCTTCTTTGTTTGTTTAATAAACAGTATTTGTAATTGTATGATGTGGGCCAGTAGTAAGTCGAATGCCTTATGACAATGCATTGTAATACGGTGCATCCCAATGGATGCAGAATGCCTGGTCCAATTAGTGCAGCATTGCAACAGCAGATGTGTTCTTAATTACGAGTAGATGCATGTCGGGAAGGTATTGTTTACTTTCGTTTGATCTCGAAAATCACAACACACTTCCGCCATGATTTCGACGGATGAATTATAAACTGGCAAGTTTAAGTGGTCCCGTCAGAGCGTACATTCATTTTAGGACGTACATTCTCAATTATGTAGCCCAATCCTCGCTCTAATCAGCTCGCTCGCTCAATTCACGGATCGGTAGGAATAAAGGTGCTTTTCCATCGATCAGGCGAAGCGAGACGTGGCAGTGCGATGATTAAAAATTGTATTTTAACACCATTCCCAGGTTTCCACCCATGTCGAACGAGGGAATAGTTTTTTTTGTACGAATTTAAATGCTCCTCTCTCCTCGTCTCGCATCGCCTTACCGGTGAAAAAGCAGGGAATGCGCCGCTAATACACTAAACCACATAAATAATAAGTAGTACAAGTGGGTGGATCAATTTTTTGTTGTTGTTATTCTATCCCGTGTCTCTTGGACAACAGCGAAAGCTTTTCTTACAATTTTTTTTTAAATATATACTTTTAGCACACTCAGAAGAAAGGCCATTAAATAATGGGTTTTGTAATTGCCAATAAAACTGGTTTTTAGTGGACTTTATCCATTGAAATCATAGTTTTAATGAGTGGCCCAGGAGACGCCACCATGGCAACGACGTATCAAAAAAAAGTTGATTGACCCAAGTACAATACAAAGTGATAATGCTCCCATTAGACAATTTCATCTCGTCGGTTAATAAATTGACGATGAATTGGAAAGCGAGTTGTTAAAACGAATCAACCAGCAGAAATAGATATTACATACTTCTATAGATATAGTACACGACACGACCTGCTATAAGTAGGGATACGGGAAACTGTCAATTTCCCTTTGTCCTTCATATTAATTAATCGATGACGTTCAATCGTCCAAGAGTATTTGGGCTTGAGATCCTATTAACGAATCCCCATACTAAAAGAGAAGGAAAAGTAATGAAACGACAAAACTACATGAAAGTGCATTAGTGTTTTAAAAAAAAGTACATGAAGATGACAAGTACACAGGTCATCTGAGGGCAAGTGGGATCTGAGGCCTATATACATATAAAATCTCAAGACATCAAGACATCAATCTCAAGAATGCAAGAACTGAGAGACTGGGACTGCAGGTACATTCACTAGCGAGCCGTAACTGTTACTACATACATACATACAATAAATCACGCCTGTTTCCCAGAGGGGTAGGCAGAGACCACTTATTTCCATTTGCTACGATCTTGACAAATTTATTTCGGTTCTTCCACATTCATACATCGAGTCATGCAGTCGGTTTCGGGTAATTAAGATCCGGCCCTTTTCCAGTATTTCTCCGATTTGACTCGAAAAAGTACGCCTAGGGCGGCCCCTTCCATAACTGTTACTGTTGCACGTAAAATAGCTCGCGAGCTTGTTGTCCACGTTGCTGTAGCTGCTACGGCAGTGGCTCGCGAGTGAGTACCCGGCTTAACGCTAACGTAATTTTCGAAAACTTGACTAAATGTATAGAAATGACATGAGCGGCCGGCACCATGGATCGTCAACTGACGAAAATAGTTCCTAAATATTGTAAATTTTCGAATAGCGATATGCTTATTGTCCTCCTGCAGTCCTAGACGGTATTAATTCCGCAAACGTTATGGTTTTCGAATAGATATAAAATTGACGTACAGTCGCGTCGAGCGCTTCCTCGAAAATCGTTTACGTTAGCGAAAAGCATCATTGCTAAGACCCAGACGGAGAGAAAAACATGAATCAGTCAGTTGCAAAATTATTTTTGTTTTGAGCGGTGTCGTATGAATCCCCGCCGGAAATATATCATTTTACATCCTTACAACACAATCTACAATTGAACAAGGAAGACTAAAATACTATAATACCGCTTCGCTACAAGGTACCAGTAGGATAGATTTAAGATAGAAACAAAAAGATTCACCGGCCTACAAACGCGTGCGTGCGAGGTCCGTTTGGTTCAAAAAATACCCGTCAATTATGGATTTTAACCAGCAGCGTCGCTTGCCTAACGCACTCGCAATCTCTATTGGTTTCAAAGCGGAACAATTTTTTCATTTTGTGTGCAGATAAGCCTTCGATATTCAAAATGAAAATAATTGCGATTGCGAGTGCGTTAAGCAAACCCCAAAGGCTCTTTATAAACGCTCGCTTGAAGCGTAAGTTTGATTCTTTCTGCACTTGGATGGCGTGGTGACTATGGTGTTTTAAAAGCTACGAGTATAAGGGTAGGAAAGACGAGAAAAAGGTGAAGAATGGTGGTGGGCGGTGCAAACAAATTAGTGAGCGAAATTAATCGTTATTTCGAGCAGGAAGAGTTTTATTTTGCTTCTTAATCAAAACCGAAATGATAACGATTCTGTTCGAACAGAAAATTAAATGAAAACGCTGTTTCTGAAACGTATGGTGTGTAAAAAAATACCAGGTTTCCGAGCCCTGAGTAGCATAGACAAGCTTGGCTCGCCCAACCGGTCAAACCAGAGACAATAGAAGGGCGTAGCGTGACAGTGCGCAGGTCGGGTTACGACCAGAGACAAGACAGCTCACCTTTATTTTTGTAACCACAGGGTTCTTTGATGTTAGAATATTGTTTGACGCATTACTAAAGTATTTTTGGACTTCTACATTTCACTAAAAATACAAAAAAATCGAGTTATAAGTTTAATGTGTAATTATAGTTCGCTCGTTCAAATAGTTTGCATGCTTTGATGTGCCCCACAATTGGTACAAAGAAGCCGCCGCGGTGCGCACAAAGCGGTGGCGGCGACGAATGAACTATATATTTGTGCGTCTGTGGCATTATAGCTCCCAAACGGATGGATCAATTAGGAAAAATCTTGTTGTCAATCTCGGATTTTTTAATTTAAATCTGGGTTAATTGACAACAAGATATTTTTAAAAAGGTTGTCGGGTAAAAATCATGGTCTCAACCAAAAAAAAATATTATTATTATTTACTGAGTTTTTTTTCTATTACCGCCCCGACGCTCAGTTGGTAATGGCCCTACAATAGTGATCGGAATTGCGTCATTTTGTTTGTAACAGCGCGCGTGTACGCATTCTGTAGCACTAGCTGTGACGTAGATAATACCATTGTGGCATATAAGCCACATGTTTTTGAGACAACCCTGTATTAATCATGATTTATTTCATAACACAATTTTAAAAAAATCTTGTTGTCATTTGGGATGGATCTTACCTAAAATCATGAAAAGGAGAATAGGCCTAGAAACTAATTACAATAAGCACTATATCATTGAATATCCTTTTTAATTCTATAACGATTTTGCGTAGCGGGAATCCTCAAATAACTGAGAAATATAAAAAAAAATCGCGATGGCCAGTAAGATCACCTGGTTGGATCCCCTACCTATTAATTTTGTACCAGGGGGATCCTACCAGGTGATCTTACTGGCCATCGCGAAAAAAATGGACCACCGACACCCCTGTCTTTGCATGGCGATAGCTTCACACAAAGATTTCAAACTACCTGCCATAGTAAAAAATTTACAACTTCATATTACCTATCCAGTGACATATCGCTTCTCCTCATTGGTCATATTATCCAATTAGCCCACTCTCCTTTGTTGGGTTGTTAAGAGATACCATCTCTAAAAGTAGGGGCTCGCCATTTTGTTGGGATTTTTATCTATTTTATAGTTATAAACTGCAATTTCCAATGTGAAACATTAAAACAGCCACATCACTCTCAAAAACGGCACGGGCACCGGTTATTGAACTTACTCGAGCAATATTTCGTTCGTTATCTCAAATGGATCGCATTGATCAGTTCCAAAGCATTCTGCTATCTTATCGCCACTGTTAAAGTTGGAACTACCATTATTTTGTACGTCGTTTGGGAGATGAAGAAATATGACGTGCCATTTTGACTGTAATTGTAAGATGGTAGCGTTTTTAACAGAAAAATTATAGAGGTTGTTTACTTTACTTCATTTTGGATGTTAGAGCTAACTTCATGTAAATGTAGTTTCGTAACACCGACACCACTGTACGATATTTAATTTATTAAAATCGAGCATATAAATACATACAATCACACAGACGATCACGCTACTTTCGTAGGGGTAGGCAGAGACCACTCCCTTCAACTTGTTACGATCCAGTCAAACTCTAGATCAAGTCCATCTTATCCATCAACCTACCGCCAAACAGCAGTGTTCGCATTGTTGTGTTCCGGTTTGGGGATAAGACAGCCGGTGAAATGACTAGCATAGAGGCATTCCATCCTAGTCCTCAGGGTTGGCAACGCATTTGCAGTCTTAGGATTGGATTGCAGTTTGCAGTCTTGTGAACGCGAATGTCTATGGATCACAGTTTCCACTTACCGTCAGTTGGTCTGTGTGCTCGTTTGTCTTCTCTATGCCTTAAAAAAAAGCTTCCCTCGCTTCCTCCACACTCATCGTCTTCAAACACGGGTGTCCGTTTAGAGTCTCCTGACCTGGCCCTTTCTTAATACGTCACCGATCTGATCGTGAAACGTTCACCTTGGCCTTCCCCTTCCAAAATTCCCATCTTGCCTCATATATCTGACCCTGATAAAATTACATTTAATTTTAAATTACTTTTACTTTGATTTATTTATATTTTTTATTACTTTTTATAGTCGACTAGTTATTATGATATAAAAAATGCAACCCTGACAAACAGACAAAAGATCAGGCAGCGGAGCCTTAGTAATATGGTCCTGTCCTGGCACTCTTTGGGCAAAGAACCCTAAAAATGATAACTTTTATTATTACTTATAATATAATTATTGAATTAAAATTTACTTTTATTGTTAACATTGTTTATTTATTTTAAGGTTATTTGTATGCCTTCCAGTAACGCAGATACTTTTTATACATTACCACAAACTACAATACAAAATAGAACCTTAAGAAAATTCAATACGCCATGCCATATCGTCTTTTAAAACAAAGGAAACAAAATCAACATCGAATTATAGAGTTAAACGGCCTTTAGATCACAAACCAAAAAGTACAAAAACCTAGTCAAAACATTCCAAACCAAAAAATAACCCAAAGTGAAATCAATCATAGAATTGTCAAATTTAAGTGAGTGTAAAAATGTGTCGCAAATGCCGGAATTAAATCGATTAGACAATTTTAACCGAATTGACATGTCAAAATGTCAAAGTAAGTCAAGTTGACAAATTTCGTCAAGTTGACACACGTAAATAAGTGTTGTGTCAAAATGCGTCGTGACTGCCTGAAGCTCCGGCTGAGTGAGCCGACCCCAGGATCTGTCAACTCGTCGTTCCATGCGTCAGACTCCGACGAAGACAGCTCTGAACGCGTGCGCAGGGAGGACAATGCGCTGCCGCTGGCTGTCTCTGCTAAACAGGTAAAAGTTAAAAAGGGATGGCAAGTTATAAGGAGCTTGATTAGATTGAGCCGACTATGTTAGAACAGTTTACAAAGTTTGTTAATGATGACAGGGATGGGAATGTGCGTCATTTTAATTAAGATTAGACAAATTGACAAATTTAGATCTATTGACAAAGTAAAATGAGAACCACGACTTTTAATGCTAACATTATGTATTGACATGAGTGTAAGGACCAAAAAGTTGTCCACGCTAACTCAATCAATAAAATTTTCTATGAAACTTTTCCGTTGTGACACGAAAATTTGCCATACAAATTGTAGGGATACTTTTCGTCGCACAACGGAACTTTTTTCGTCTTTTTCGTTTGTATGGTTAACTGCGCTTAACTGTGGTCCAACTTTTTGTCCTCACCCATGAATAAATGAGTGACGTTTTTCGCGACTATTTTAAGGCAAAACTGGTAGCTATTTTCGAGTTTCCTTTGGACACAGATTATTTCCATACTTGTGTTTCTCATGTTCGCATCTTTAAGGGCATCATAGACTAACAGTTTATCGACCGATTGGCCTGTCAGTCCATCGTATTAAAACACACACTATCATTGTCTCTTAATGCTTCATACACATATCTTCACATATTTAGGACGTGACAGACTAAGGACTGCTACTACTTTACTATTAGTCTGAGATGCCTTCCATTGTTAATTCCATAATCTTCGTGTAATACACTCAAAACAAAATTTTAATCATCATCATCCTTCTTATTGATTTTTCCATCGCATGGGAATTTTCCCAGTTAATCCTCTTTCCCCTGTCACCGAATAAAATGGGAATAACATTATCCTGTTTGCGTGACACGTGTATAAATCTTGTTTATTATGTCTCCCAGCGTTTTAATGTGAATATGGAAAATGTTTCACTTAAATATGCATGTTACGTGTTTATCCGTAAGGTTGAGAGTTATATTAGAATAATAGGTTGTTTATCAAGGGACTAAAATAGACTGTAATGACATGAAAATGTTTAGCCAACCAAACACAGCTATATAAGGTGCTAACAAATTAGTCACGGATATTTTTACAGCTGATAGTACTCGGTTCTCGGAGTACATTTAAGTATGAAACATCATAGGTTTTCTTATGTTTTTTTGGAGAAAACTAGGAAACAAATTTGCTACGTTAAAACACCCTGTTAATAAGATTATTAAATGAGACCTCTTAAGACATTCTACAACCTGTTTAAACTATCATTCAGACGCTAGTATTTAATAAATAACCTACAGTTTTCCCGCCGAATCATAATGACATTTATGAAAAACAACGTTTGACTAACAGTCAAACATCTTGACAGGTACATAATAGGGGTGATTATTTTAAAGATTTATTATAATATATATTTCTTGTTCGGTAAATTAAAACAATAAAACGATATACAAAGGTTCCTTAATTACAGTTACGAGTAAAAGTTAATTGTTTTAATGTACTTAATGTCTAAATCTCTTAAAATATCCGTGACTAATTTGTTAGCACCTTATATAATACCATCTTAATCTTGAGTTAAAAAAAAAAACTACTTTTCACTTCGATTAAGGAAATAAATTGACTTAAGAGTGCTACCTTTATAATTCATAACCCATCACAGAAATGCAGAAAAAGACAACTTGGGTTAACCTACATCTTTTTTAGGGTTACTTAGGAAACCTATTTAAATGATCCAACGACAACAAAAAATAAAGAGAGGCCTTGCGGTCGGCATGCGACCAACCCGTACCTCCACCGCGCTTTGCGGCATGAGCAGCATGTTTGTGGCTTTCAAAAGAAATAATTGAAAAGGAAAAGTAGATTTTAGTCCATATTTACGGAATCAACTTTTACAAACGTGCAACGGCTCCGCAGATCGTGCCCGTCTCCTAGCGGTCGGAGTGTGGGAATCGGGTTTGTGGCTACAGACGCTTCCATCGCCGAACACAGGAACCGTGTTAGATTCATCAACATTTAGAGTTGCAACCTCACTCCGCTTGGGTGCACAATGTTGTGCTCCTCACCGCTGCCAGTGTGGCGCTAGCGTCGATCGGCTTGGTCACCACGGTCTATGCTGTACGCGAAGTGCTGGTAGATTTTCCCGTCACTCCAGCATTAATGATGTCCTCCGTCGGGCTTTTACCACCGCCAATTGCGCGGCTATTTTGGAACCAAATGGCCTCATGCGCGATGATGGTAAAAGACCTGATGGGATGACTCTTGTTCCGTGGAAGTTGGGCAGGCCGTTGGTTTGGGATGCCACTTGCGTGGACACCCTTGCGCCGTCACATCTTCCCGGAACAAGTACTAGGGCTGGTTTCGCGGCGGAATCAGCGGAGACCCTCAAAAGGCGCAAATACAGTCAACTTGATAGAAGTTACATATTTGAGCCTTTTGGGGTCGAAACTTTAGGACCGTGGGGACCAGGAGCACACCGTATTTTTAAAGATTTATCAAAGCGCCTGATCGACGCATCACGTGACAAAAATGCTGGTCTGTACTTGGCACAAAGATTAAGCATTGCCATTCAACGTGGCAATGCTGCCAGCATTTTAGGAACAATGCCCACTGGTAGCGGTTTGTTAGATTAGTGTAGTTTTAAGTGTTTTTGTAAGTTCTTTCGTTTGTTTGTTTTCTGATTAATTATCCACACAAAATTAAAAACTATATTTAAGAGCCACTTTTACTTACATAAACTCGCGCTTTCATTCCCAGAGTGGGGTATGCAGATCTACAGAATTACGAACAACTGTAAAAAAATGTTGACTATTCTTTAACCAAATTTGACTAAGATGTTTACCAGTGTATTAGTGACAGAGTGCAAGCCCATCGCCTAACAGTACTACAAGCCTTTATTCCCTTAGTCGCCTATTACGACATCCACGGGGAGACATGGAGTGGCACTATTCTAACCCGGCAACCACACGGGACTAAAGTCACAATTCCCAAATATTCATGTTACACTTTACTTTAGAACAACGCCACAAACACAAACGGTACCTACAGTTTACATAGGACAGTCTGGGCCTTTATTTTAATCGGTAAAAAACACCGTCTTTGACCTGTTATGATCAGTGATCGGTATAGGTAGAGCTAATTTGCCTAAACTTGATGCACCTTCATTCAATAATGTATTCCCATTTCACTCACGCATGAATGAATATGCCTTAAGTTTAGGCAAATTAGCTCTATTTATTCCGATCTCTGGTTATGATGCTGTTTTAACTAGGCAGCCATCACGGTCAAGTAAAAAAGGTTTATCAAAACAATGACAAAGACGATAAGGTTTCGACCGTCTAGAAACTCGGCCCTGGGGCCTTATTTTGACTTGTCTGTTTCTCTGTTACTATCGTATTCTCATCGTTATGAGCTCTTATTAACTTAAAAGTAATGACGGTCGACTTAAAAGCAATACAATGACAATATTTGTAAAAATACTGTAACACTATTCTACTATGATTAATCGTAATTGCTTTTAACATGTTATTGTATTTCCAACGTTATGATATGATAACTAAAACAATAATGTAAATTAAATTTCACCAGTGACCTTTTTTTACGCTATTTTCATATTTTATTGAAATACTAGCAACCCGCCCTCGCTTCGCTTCGGTGTATGTGAGTATGATATATAGTCTATAGCCTTCCTCAATAAATGTTCTATCTAACACTGGAAGAATTTTTCAAATCGGACCAGTAGTTCCTGGGATTAGCGCGTTCAAGCAAAAAAACAAACAAACAAACTCTTCAGCTTTATAATATCAGTATAGATATTATGTGATTAAAAAAATCCTTTTACACGGAAATTACGCTCGTCAGTGTCCTTGCTAACTCGGCATCGAGTTAATAATGAAAATAACACGGCAGACTCGATACGTGCCCGCCGTACGTGCTCATGTGATATATTATGTGCAAGAGGAAGCTCGTTTACCCCTAGCGTAGGTATAAAGTTTCTAATCAACGTGCGATATTGCGGTCGGAAATTGAAAATAAACATAAGTAAAGGCGATTGTAACTACAGTATGTTTAATATTCTTAAATAATTTTTCATCGCTGAACGTGATTAGGACTGTATCAAAATTATCATGTCTAAAAAACAAACCGACATAAACTCACGCCTTCTTTCCACGAGTGGGGTACGCAGAGCTACAGAATTACCAAAAATTCGTTGATGATTCTGTAAATTTTGCACAATTTAGGCTTACCAGATGTTTACCAGTGTATTAGTGACAGGTTACAAGCCCATCGCCTAACAGTACTACAAGCCTTTATTCCCTTAGTCGCCTTTTACGAAATCCACTGGAAGACATGGAATGGCACTATTAGAACCCGGCAATCACACCAGTTAGAAATAATATAAATTTTAATTTAGTTAGTCGCAAGGACACCATTTTTTTAATCTACAAACGATTCCAAAGATCAAACCATTGCTGAGGAGAAACGCTGCAAGAAACTTAAAAGTTTCCAAACGGGTCCGTCAAAACCAACGCTTTAGTTTCTTTATGTAAGTGCATTTGTTTCCAGACAATCGTAACAAATTTAACTTTGTGCTTTGTAAGTTCTATCTGTAAATTTTAAAAAGTCTTATAGTTAATGGAGAAAGAAACATTAAAACTACACAGCGATAATTACTTTGGACCCAAGTCGGTTCCTTGTGGCACAACTACTTGAGCCACAACACAGTATACTGTAAAATATATAAAACCAAGTAAAACAAACAGCCCAATCAAACTGGAATAACTCTAATAAAGGAAAGCCCATTTGCCATCGAATTTTACAGTTGCAATAACATTAAACATCGATTACGGCTCGTAAACGTTTTATCGGTTACAATGTTACGGAACAACGTTAAGAAAGCTTTTATATTGTGCTTTTAATCTTGGTGTTAAAACAACCATATTGTTAAGATTGGTTTGGATTATTGGATTATAAGAGTAGAGTGTACGATAAAAGTGGCAACGGAATAATACCAATGAATATTATGATTTATGACACTGTAATATATATAGTTAGTAGCAGAAGTAGCTACACAACCGAAGAGGTCAAAATAATCTGCTTTCGACTCTATTGTCTAGAGAATACGTCGTGTCTAGATCATTTTGAGCATGTTATTCTGCTCTGCTATTTTTGATGCTGACTACTTAGTTCGTTTTATAAAAGAGTGAACATAATGAGGCATTTTAAGCGTTGCGTTTGTTAATGTGAATATTCTACACCTTAAAGAGACAGTATATTAATGATAGTGAGAGAGTAAGTGTTAGTTCAGTTCTAAGTTTAAAGTCGCATTACTCAACAAAATATGAAAATAGAGATCACCAAAGAAGAAATTAAAATTATAATCGGTCAAGAAAATACGTCCCCGTGTGGTTGCCGGATTAGAATAGTGCCACTCCAAGTCTTCCCGTGGATGTCGTAAAAGCCGACTAAGGTAATAGAGGCGTGTAGTGCTGTTAGGCGATGGGTTTGCAACCTGTCACTAATACACTGGGAAACATCATCGCCTAAGTGTGCAAAATGTGGTTACAGAATTATCAAAAAGTTTTTATAGTTGTTGAAAATTCTGTAGCTTTGCCTACCCCACTCTGGGAATAAAGGCGTGAGTTTATGTATGTGTAAGACATACGGACGATACAAACATTGTAAACTACTAATAAGACAGCGATTAGAGAGAGAGATCTGATACGCCGTGTGAAATCATGTAACACGGCGGCCATAGAAACTCCATGAAAAATTCGGTTTCACTAGAAAAAGATACGAACCTATCTCTGGTCGCTTATATCTTGGTTATTTTAACTGAACATTTTTACATGAATCAGCTTTTACTGAAGCTGTGAAATTAAACCATAAATATTCCTTATTGCGGCGGATTTTTACGAGTAATTTAATTCCTACCATTACGTGTCTTAAGTACACTTGTCAATTTCGTAACGGTCCCTGAATCCAGTATATTATGGTCAGTTACACAGTTT
This sequence comes from Acleris laterana, assembly GCA_963966035.1. Lineage (NCBI taxonomy): Eukaryota > Metazoa > Arthropoda > Insecta > Lepidoptera > Tortricidae > Acleris > Acleris laterana. The sequence goes on along the minus strand of OZ014459.1, from coordinate 4,324,072 downwards.
GTAACACAACTAGCGACCCGCCCTCGCTTCGCTTCGGTTTATGTGAGTTTTCTGTAACACCCATAGATAAATCAGAATCTATTATACATATAAACCTTCCTCTTGAATCACTCTATCTATTGCTTAAAACTGCATTAAAATTTGTTGAGTAGTTTAAAATACCTGAGCGAACAGACAGTGGAAGCGACTTCATTTTATACTATGTAAAGAAGAAAAAAAATGCCCCAATTTAATGTTGAATGGTGACTGATTTAATACGCAGTAAATCTACCAAAAGTAAGGAAAATCTTTTCCAAACCATGTAATACAAGCCTCTATCATTGAACAGTTCAGTAGTTTTTCCGTATAGACGCACGGTTGGGCAGATAAGAACCCATCCTGGTAACGGGTGCGTATTTTTTCAATAAGGAATCCAAAATTTTAGGGGATCTCTCATAGAGGTCCGGACCGGGAGCAGAATCTTTATCCGATAGAAGTTAAAAAGATTGTACATAAATACATACATACATTTAATAACGCCTGTTTCCCATAGGAGTAGGCAGAGCCACTTCTTTCCACTTGCTACGATCCTGATAAATCTCTTCTTCCACATTGTATAATAAAAAAAGTGAAATATGTGCACTATCTAGGAATGTGTAAACCGACTTAAATAAAGAACATACATACATACGTACCGTTACGCCTTGATCCCAGTGTGGGGGCAGAGTTACAGAATTACCAACAACTCTAACAACTTGTTGTTAATCTTAAGTATAACCACATTTTGCACAACAGGCTAAGATGTTTACCATGTGTATGTTAGTGACAGGTTGCAAGCCCATCGCCTATCAATACTACAAGCCTTTAATCCTTTAATCGTCTTTTACGACGGCATGTGGGCACATGGAGTGGCAGTATTCTAACCCGGCAACCACACATACAAACATACATACATACATTAAATCACTCCTGTTTCCCAGAGGGGTAGGCAGAGACCATTTTTTTCCACTTGCAGATTTGTTTCGCTTCTTCCATATTGTATAATAAAAAAGTGAAATCTGTGTACTAGGAATATGTAAACCGTCTTCAATAAAGAACACAATTCTCAACGCGATTTGACTCTATTTTTCCGCATTTCCATGGAATTTCAACGGAACTCCTTAAACATTGGAGTCATAATCAATATCTCTTGTTGTATTTAGTCAAAATCATAAATACCTTTAACACCTTGCCGCTCCAAATTGTACATCATCATTACTGTCATTAGTCGTCAATTCATAAAGCATTTTAACATAGAACTGTAGAACTGCCTTCAAATGTCTATGGGTCACAACAGATCGTATTTACTATGAAGTGACAAGGTATGCTTGTTCGCCTTACATAAAGTTTTTTTTTTTAAATATTCCATAGGAATCTTTTCAAACCACATGCTCGAAATTGCATTATAACCATCATAAGTCATTATCATTATAGCCATCGGCTAAATTGCTGGTTAATAATGAGATTTGAATTCGTATGAATTTGTTCCATAGAAACCTACAGCGAAAAGAACTAATTTGAAAATCTAACTGGCCACTACAAGCCATATATTATACGCAAAACAAAGAAAAGGTGAGTAAAGTCAGTAGAGTATGCTCCTTTGGGATAAAGCTGTTTTCGTCTTGGGCGAGCTTGAATCCCTCCACTCAGGACCCCTCGCTTCGCTCAGGAATTAACTCGTAACACCCTCGCCACGCTCGGGAGTTAAATCTGGGGTCCCTCATTTGCAGGATTCAATATCGCGCCAGTGACATATAAAAGTGCTTTATCCCCTCGGTTTATAATCTACTATTATTTATTCAATATTGTAAGATAATACAAGTTATGCAGAAAAAGGAAAAAATAATAACCCCAAGGTCACACTTGCAATTTATCCGCAGGATATATTTCTAAAAACCTTGGTTTCGTATTCGAGTCGCAAACGAAATAAATTCTGATAACAAGTAAATTCCAATTAAAGGGAAATTATGTTTAAAATAAATGTATTCGCATAAATTCGCGGGACTGGGTCAAGGATTCTGTTACTTAATGTAACGGATATACTTGTTTACGTTAAAACGGACATTTTGATGTTTTTGGACAATAAAAAAAGAGGTCATGTGCGAGTTGGACTCGCGCACCGGGGATTCCTTACCGCCAGACTCAAATTTGGCGGGTTTTTGTTTTAGGTTTGTGATAATAATTATGATTACAACCAATTTGACGCTTGTACTTGTATGGCGGGATTTGGATAGTATGTATGTATGTATGTAAACACTTTATTGTACAAACAAGAGATAACAATTATAAAATAGACAAAAATATAACAGGGATGTACAAAGGCGAACTTATCCCTTTAAGGGATCTCTTCCAGTTAACCTTTGAGCGATTGAGAAATAATTAATTTACAACGCATAGCCAAATAAGTACAACACTAAAAGTAATTTCTATAAATATCAATATATAAAATACCTAAACATAATCCAACATATATATATACATGTATACATACATATATATATTTGGTACCTTTCAAATCCCGCCTTTTTTCAATATGGGTGTGATTATTTCGTGTTTTAAAATGTCATAAATATATACCAGAATCGTTCTAGTGCCAAACTAATTATAAGCTCTAGGCTGGTACAGTCACGAGATTAAATTTGCTGCCCACGCTTAGGTCCAAAGTCAATCTGACATTATACAAAAAGGTTGAGTTTCCTAAAAGTTACAAATGACGACATCTCTAAATTGACGACTTCAAGCATATTTTCGTTTTCTCCTTGTACGTTTTTATCTGTTCTTGTTTATGTTTGTCACGAATAAATTATTTTCTTTCTTTCTTTCTTTCTTTCTTTAGGCAACGATAAACATAATCATATAGAGAGATACAAACATAAATAGATACATAAAAAAATTCATCACACAAATATCTACCCTTACGGGATTCGAACACAGGACCGCTGCCTTAGTAAGCAGGGTTACTACCAACATGTTTTTCGCAATACGGTAACGACATAAATAACCCCGGCACGTTTGTTTTTATCATGCTCGTAAAGCACCGTCCCTCTCGCACCGGCATACTCGTCAGAACGTGACAAATGCTTTATGCGCAAAATAAAAGTGAGTTAGGGTAGCTCACGTAGTCTTAACCATAATACATAGCTTCTGCCCCCGACTTCGTCCGCGTAGATTTCGATTATCGTTATTCCCACGGGATCTTTAAAAAAATCTGGGATGAAAAATTCAAAATTCAAAATATTTATTCAGTAAATAGGCCACATGAGGGCTCTTTTACACGTCGGTAATATAGGGTGAGTCTACCAGCGCTTCGGACAAGACCATCATTACGGAGAAGAAGCGCCGCAAGAAACTCCAGCAGAAGTTTAGTCTAGGAAATGTAGTCTATGTGTTAATCCAGGCTATAAGGTTTCTCCATTTCTAATTTCATCCATATCCGCCCGTCTGTTGCAGCGTGTTAGAGTGACAAACCAACACACACACACAAACTTTCACATTTATAATATTACTAGCGACCCGCCCTCGCTTCGCTTCGGTTTATGTGAGTTTTCTGTAACATCCGTGCATAAAAAATAATTTATTATATCGCTCATTGACTACAAAACGGACACATTCCTAAATAATTTTCTCTTGCATTAGAAATCTTATACGAACAGCTTCTAATTTTAAAATGACTCATTTTGGAATGTGTCCGTTTTGTATTCAATGAACGATATATAAAAACCTTCCTCGTAACTCGCTTCATCTATTAAAAAAAACGTGTCCTTGTGTCCTTTTAAAGATCTAAGCATACATAGGGACAGACCGACAGACAGAAAGCGACTTTGTTTTATACTATGTAATGATGATAGTAGAATTACCTACAACGCCCCGGACCCCGACCAGCACCGCCTCAGCTCAAAGTGAAACATTGAAAAATGTATCCTACTAAAACCAATTACTTAATCTGGGGCTGGGGGCCTGGGGGTAACGTCAAAAGCAATACGGTTTTACCGAGTAGAATAGCCTTTGCTCCTAAATAGCAGAGATGCGCTCGAAGTGACTCCATTTTTCGGCTAAGTTGACTACACGAAGATTGAGGGTTATTAAACTTTGACAGTATACTATGTACATTATCTATCTATACATTAGGTACAAATTTCTACTACTTCTTCAAAAATGTTCCTAGACTAAAATGGTAGCAAATATTGATTTTATGAAACCTTTATAAGCAGGAGTTTGACAGAATTCTTTTTTAATTAAACTTGCTTTCGTTTTTTTTAAGCCCCGTCTGAATCGGGCTTTCTGTGTGGGAGCTATGATGCCACAAACAGACACATATACACGCGATATATTTACGAGTATACCACCCTTATAGTTGTGTCAGGATTTCAAAAAAATAGTTTTTAGGTGTGGCAATTTATTTCCAAAATTACCGTCTAAAATTAAAGGGTTGTTAATCACCAAACAGACGCCATCCCGCAATAAACCTACGATCCAGAGCCGAAGGTTGAAACCGCGTTGGGCAACCAACGCCCTTGAACCAAAAATACTGCCGCTTTCGCCATAACGATCTACACAATATCGACCCATCATCACTCTAAACATCCAAAACCGTTCCGACCTTCACCCTAACTTCATCTCTATGTTCAACCTTTTCGGTTGTTTTTGCAACGGATTAGTTTGTTAAGATACGGCTTTTAGACGGTTAAAGGTTTGTATTGGGTTCATCGTTCGTTTCCAGTAGATCTTTCGTCGGTAAGCGATGCGTAATGCTGTATTGCGGAAAATGCGTCGTGTAATACGTTGTTACGGCGAAGCGGTAGATGGCGTTAGTGGTTGTGTTTATTTTTGGAATGGGCTGCGTATTGTTTTTACCCGACTGCCGAAGAAGGCGGGTAATGATTTTGACGTACATGTATGTATTATGTGTGTTATTTTGTTCCCTCATATAGGCATTTCGGATCAGAGGCTTTATAGGAAGATGCATACTCATTAAGAGTAAAATAAAATTGGTACGGAACCCTTTGTGTGCATCTCAGACTCGCGTTTATAGTAATTTATACCTTGGGTCCTTACCTATGAAATTGGCGTTCTTTTACGTGTTTTATTTCGTATGGAATGTATTCATTTCAATTTTAACTTCCAAATTATTTTTAAATTTCATTAATACACTATGTTACAAAGGTTTTAGATACAAATAATATGGTTAAATTTCTTATTTCATGTTTAAAATTAAAGTGTGAACTCAACTCTTTTCATGTGCTGCGAGTCTTTTCATGTCTTTGCAATTGTGTTTCAATCACGCAGAGTTTTATGAAGCTATCTATAATTATATTTAAGTAATTATGATACTTATGTATAGGTAATATAGCTTAGAAGACAAGTGTCCAACATTCCTGATAGAATTTAGTTTGGTTTGCATTTGTACATACACACACACATACATAAGCTCACGCCTTTAGTCCCAGAGTGGGGTAGGCAGAGCTACAGAATTACTAACAACTCTAAAAACTTGTTAATAATTCTGTAACCACATTTTGCACAATTAGGCTAAGATGTTTACCAGTGTATTAGTGACAGGTTGCAAGCCCATCGCCTAACATTGCATTTGTCATTATTAAATAATCACAATAAACCACCGTTTTCATAAAATTCTCCATATAAAACGCCAATTTCATAGGTAAGGACCTAATTTTTTTTGGTTTTAAATTCATCCTTGCTCTTTTTATATTCTATACTTGTTGTTTTTGCACGTCAAATATTAATAACCATTTATTTGGCTTAAACTATGATTATTAAGTACTTACGTAATTTATTGATTCAGAGGTAAAACCTAGTTTTATCGTGATCTTTTTTTTCTGTAAAGGAGCTTTTCTATATCTCCTAAAAGGGCTGTATCACATAACCATCCAGTAAGCTACCCAAAATCCGTTCAAATCTCAAACGCACACCATTTCAGTGTCCTTTATGTAAAACAGGCGTTTTCAGGACAGCGCGGAATGTCCGTCGCATTGCGACCTTTTGGACGTTCATTTTACGAACGACGTGAAATACGTCGTAAAGTAGAAATAGACAAGGCGGTGAAGTTGATTTTTTTGAAAGTTAATAGCAGATTAAATTTAATAATCGTCTGTGTTTATTTTATACAAAATAAAATTTACATCCGGAATAAGAAGTAAGAATTTTTTTAATTACGATACATACTCACAAAGTTCGCAATCTTTCTTTAGTATTAAGTATAGAAAATAGAACTTTTTTTTTGGCTTGCGACCCCATCCTCTTAAAAATCGTTTATCGTTATTTCCCTTGGTAACTTTCCGTAATAAAAAGCATCTTAGGTCCGTCTTCTAGCTACATAATATCTCTGTACCAAGTTTCAAGTCGATCAGTTGAGGCATTACGTTAACGGAAAAGACTAACAAACAAACAATATTAGTAAAAATAACGATAGGGATTTTAAGTGGAAAGTTTCAGATGATTATAATTTAGATCGGTTAAGACAAATTCTTTGTGATGACCACGAATACTTGTTGCTATATCTTGAATTTTCACGCATTTGATTACGTATCATTCTTTCTTATAGGAATGTTTACTATCGTGTAGTACTTGTATTACAAACTTAAATGTAAGGTTAAGACTAGGTTAATTTGCATAAAATGTTCTAAGTAAAATAATAAAAACCATTCAATCTCAAAAGCAAATGTTCGGTTATTGCTTAATTCGCTGCTTAAATACAAAAGCGCCACAAATGAAAAACAAATATAGTTTAATTTAAAACTTAAAGTAAGTAAATAGCGTTCCGATTTTAAATGCAACACAAACAAATTTTGGTTTGTGTCGCTTTTGTATTTAAGCAACGAATTAGCATGAGTTTTCTTCAGACTCCAAAAGTTTTTTTAGAATCAATTATAGTAAACATAGGCATATATTTTTAAAATAGCTGTGCCCTACAAGGGTTCATATTATATCATGAAACATTTTGATTTGTATTTGTATTTGACTTCAAAACGGAACAATTGTTTTCATTTTGTATGCAGACAAGCCTTCGATTTTCAAAATGAAAACGATTGCGAGTGCGTTAAGCAATAGCCCCTCTGGTTAGCTTCGTAAGCGGCCCTTACCAACTAGGTTAAAACTGCTAGTGGCACGTGGGAAACCCGTGATTCGAACCACCTGCTGTTATCAGCGGCCTCGGATTACGGTCGATATCTTACCGAATGCTACTGGACAACGGAAATCGTCGGTGATACGGGGATATCCCAGAAGTTCCATAATTCTAGTTCCATATGGAACAATCGGTACATATGTATATGTCAAATAAATGATCCTAATAGTTCCATATGGAACTACATACTAGGCTTTCACCTGGTTTTGTTTTTATTTTAGTTTCAGTTTAGTATCTTCGGAGCATACCCCGTTATCAGTGTTGCGAAATCATTGAAAACGCTAGGGTTGGCACTGCACATATAATGGGTTTTTGTTTTACTAAAATTTGAGTGATAACAATGTTGTAACACCCGAGATGTTGTAACACGTCGTGCTTACTTCGGCCGCGTTTTGCTATTGTAAAACACATTTTTTACCGAGGGACACGATCACGTCTATAAGAAACAACGTAAAAACTGAATTGTCATATACTTGACAATGTTAACTGAAGTACCTATGTAGGTAATCAATATGAAGAAGTGGCCAATTATGTAAAATAAATATAATATATACAAAGGTCATACTTTACTAGAGGTAGACATTTAATATGAATATGTACCAGTAGTTCCATATGGTACTTCTGGGACATTTCCTTCAAAATGAATATCCCGGTAGATCCATATGGAACTAGAAATATGGAACTTCTGGGATATCCCCGGTGATGGGACTGCAATACCGCTTAACTAACAAATTAAAAATTACATGCAAAATACACCCAAGCAAAGGTACATAGCAAGGCAAGGCAAGGTCAGTAAGGTACATTTTGCAACTTATTGAATTTGTTACTTACGCGGTATTGCAGTATCGCCGACGAAATGCGCTCATAGCAACATTTCATTGCACTTTAACTACACTCGTTTCGTCGATTTTTCCACGGGAACAGTGTTTTTTTTGACGACGCGCTGGCCTAGTTGGTAGTGACCCTGCCTACGAAGCTAGCGGTCCTGGGTTCAAATCCCAGTAAGGGCAGATATTAGTGTGATGAGCGCGAATATTTATTCCTGAGTCATGGATGTTTTCTATATATTTAAGTATGTATTTCTCTATGTAAGTGTGGTATCCTGAACGCAGTCTTAAGCATTCGCTTCACTCTTTCCCACATCTATCACCTCTCTTTTTCTATACCCTCTAGTAACGTGTACGTTCGGCTCCATTGCAATTAAATCAGTATTAATTAATTACTGCGTTTCATTAAGATACCATAATTGGCGACGAGTACTAGAACCTAAAGTGCAAAGTGTGATATAAATTGAGCAGAAACCAATTAAACTTACAGTACAAATCAGCGAAAACAAAAAGCGGGCAGTGAAGTGAAAACAGTTTAAGGAAAAAATAACATTAATTAAGTCGGGAAAAAGAACTTATATTTACAAGTGTTCAAAGCAACAATTACACCAACTATTAAAGGAAGAAAAAATCAACTTCTCACCAGACTCAAACTTAGATGGATTGAGAAAACTCTTAAGTGATTTTTATAAAACCAAGGCAGTTACGGAGACATCTCAACAATTACAATTACAACAAAAAACATCAAAAATGTCGTGGTGTGGTGAAATAAAGCAATTTGATGGAGAAAACTGGGACGTATTTGAACAACAACTCGAATGTTTTATTACAATTAATGACATAGATGACAGCAAAAAGGTACCTCTCTTATTAACAAAGTTGTCTCCAAAAGTGTTTGAAACATTAACCTACCTGTGTTCACCACTAAAACCAGCTAAGTCAACCTATGAAGAGTTGTGTAAAAAACTCAAGGAAAAATATGTAAAAGTTCTGTCTACGGCTGTGGAAAGGGCAGAGTTTCGTAAAAGAAATCAATTACCAAATGAAAAAATCGAAGAATACTTATTAGAATTGCGAAAATTGGCTGGAAAATGCCAGTTTAAAGATCCAGAGGATCAAATAAAAGAGAAGTTTATGGAAGGCGTTTCATCAAAAGTAATCAAGTATGAACTAATGAAAAGTGAAGTGGAATTGTCTTTGGAAAAATGTTTACAAGTGAGTAGAACGGTGGAAGCAGCCCTGCTACACACAAATGGGTCATATGAAAGGACTGAAAATATATTTTATAATCGACAAAAACCAAAAAGCACAGGTATGTGGCCAAAGCATAAGCAAACCAGTTCTAGAAGTAAACAGCAAACATTGGTGTGTTATTGCTGCGGAAAGGAAAACCACACTAAGGCTGAGTGTCGTTTAAATAAAAATTATTGCAGTGAATGTGGCCAACAAGGGCATATCTATAAAATGTGCAACAAACGTCAGATCAAGGTGCTGGTAGAAAAGAATATTGAAGAGGAAACAGAAGAGGCAGAAAGTGCCATCAAAAAGTTATTTGAAGAAGATTACTGTGAGAGGACATACAGGGTAGGTGTAAGTAGAATACCACCTCATTATATTAAAGTACAGGTTTGTGGTCAGGAGCTAGAATTTGAATTAGATACGGGTTCTGATGTAACAGTTATGTCAATTAATGATAAAAATATGTATTTTCACAACATTGAACTACATGGGTGTAATGTGTTATTCAAAAATTTTGACCAGAGTATAACCAAACCAATAGGTATTTTAAAAAATTTGTCAGTATCATTCAATGAGACCACAACAAAATTAAATGCCTTTGTAGTCAAAAATAATGCCCCTAGAATTATTGGACGAGACTGGTTAAATGAGTTAAAACTGTGGCCTCCAAGGGTAAACAATAGTTTTAATATTGGAACTAATGTTATGCAAAATGTTTCAGACACAGAACAACTTGTAAAGAGCCAGTTCGCAGAAGTATTTAGCCCAGGTTGGGGGAACTTCAAGGGTGAAGCCATATCATTGAAATTGAAAGAAGATGCCAAACCCAGATGCCTACCAGTAAGGCGAGTACCTTTCGCGTTAAAAGAAAAGGTAAATAATGAAATTTCTAGATTGTTAAGTAATGGTCGAATAACCCCAGTGTTGCAAAGTGAGTGGGGAACCCCTGTGGTACCCATACTGAAACCAGACAATTCAGTTAGATTGTGTGGTGACTACAAGTTAACAGTTAACCCAAATCTTGAGATCGACCATTTTCCATTACCACATGTGGATGACATTTTAAATACCCTAAAACATGGCGAATATTACTGCGAACTGGACTTGAAAGAAGCCTATCTGCAGGCCCCCCTTAGTCCTGAAAGCCAAAATTGTACTACGATTGTCACTGAGGCAGGTACTTTTAAGTACAATTACTTGCCATATGGTGTCAGTTCGGGACCAGGAGCTTTTCAGCGTTTAATGACCAAAAAACTGGAAAATATCCCCAACACAATTGTATTTATAGACAATATTTATATTAAGGGTAAGAGCTTACCAGATACATATGAAACGTTATGTAAAGTATTGGAAAAATTAAAGAAAAGTGAATTTAAATTAAAACCGGAAAAATGTAAATTCTTTAAAACTAGTCTAGAGGTTTTCGGTTTGTGTGTAAACAAAAATGGTATTAGTGTAATACAGTCCAACATTGAACCTTTGTTAAATGCACAAACACCAACAAATTTAACATTACTAAAATCATTTTTAGGTAAAATTAACTATTATGCTCGTTTCTTGAAGGACATGGCTACCATATTGACACCACTGTATGATTGTACTAAATTAAACAAATTTAATTGGACACCTGAGTGTGACAAAGCATTTGTAACAATTAAAAAGAAATTGACATCGGCGGGCAATTTAAGACATTATAATCCTGAATTGCCACTGATACTAACATGTGATGCTTCGGACACGGGCCTTGGTGCAGTGCTGTCAAACAGGGATAAAAATGGTGTGATCAGACCAATTGCCTTCGCTAGTAAAAAATTGAGTGAAGTTGAGCAAAGATATACTACAATCGATAAAGAGGCAATGGCAGTGGTTTTTGGAATTACAAAATTTTATAACTACATTTATGGACGTTTTTTCGAACTGGAGACAGATAACGCAGCATTAGTGCGAATTTTTGGCCCCACTAAAAGCATTCCAAAAATGGCTGCCAAAAGGTTACAACACTACGCCATTTTTCTCTCTGCATTTAATTATAAGGTTAGACATATTAAGTCATCTGACAACCCAGCCGATTTTCTGTCCAGAACTGTGGAAAAAGAAAGTGAACAAATTAGAATTCACTCTTTATGTACTAATGGAAACATTAGTGCCGTCTGCTATACGAACAATTCGGAAATGGAAACATTAAATTGGAAAACAATTCAAGTAGAGTCTCAAAAAGATATAATTTTTTCTAAAACAATTAGATACTTGACAGATGGCTGGCCAGAAAAAAAAGAAATAGATAAAGAAATATTGCCTTTTTATAACAGAAAAGACGAATTAACTTTGGACAGAGGCTGCATATTTTGGGGCTATCGAGTATTAGTGCCACACGCAGTAAGAGCAGCAGTGGTGGCAGAATTACATAAAAGTCATTTTGGAATTGTTCGGATGAAGCAAATTGCACGATCATACTTTTGGTGGCCTAATTTAGATTTAGAGATAGATAATATAACTAAAGAATGTATTATATGCTTGCAAAACAGCAAAACACCAACCCAGACGCAGAAACCTTGGCCTCTACCACCATCACCTTGGTATCGGATACATGCTGATTTTTTGGGTCCATTCTACAATAAAATGTTTTTAGTTATAGTCGATAGTTACTCAAAATGGCCTGAGGTATATGAAATGCCAAACATCACAAGTACTCGTACTATAGATATTTTTAAAAGTTTAGTTTCACGATTTGGATATCCCGTGCATTTAGTCACCGATAATGGTCGTTCATTTACAAGTAATGAATTTCAAGAATTTTGTAAATTAAATCATATAAAGCACACAATGACGCCGCCATATCACCCAGCAACCAATGGTGCAGCGGAGAGGTGTGTAGAAACATTTAAGTCCGCAATAACAAAGATAAAAGAAAGTGGCTACAGCATGGTCTCAGCCGTTAATTTGTTTTTGCTAGACTATAGAAGCACACCTCAACGTACCACTGGCGTGTCACCAGCCCGGTTAATGTTAGGCAGGGAGATTAGGAATAGGTTTAGTTTATTGCGACCACCGCCAATATCTGACGTAGTGCGGGAGAAGGTCGAGAAAAGAAATCAAGGTAATAGAGAAACGAAATTTGAATTGGGACAAAAAGTCATGGTCAAAGATTACAGGAAGGGTAGCAGGCCATGGGTTCAGGGTTTGATCATAGGTGACTCTATTCCTGGGGTAAGTTATATTATAGAGGTAGAAGGGTTGAAATGGAAGCGACATGTGAACCAGATGTTACCTTGTTCACAGTCATTAGAATTAAGTTATTAAGTTAAGTTAAATTTGTATATCTATACCACCTTAAGTAGCTTACAGTGTTAACCTGATTGAACCACGTCGGCTCAAAGGTTAAAATATTAATAGGTTAAAAGGTTAAATAGGTAGGGGAGAGTGTGGTATCCTGAACGCAGTCTTAAGCATTCGCTTCTCTCTTTCCCACATCTATCACCTCTCTTTTTCTATACCCTCTAGTAACGTGTACGTTCGGCTCCATTGCAATTAAATCAGTATTAATTAATTACTGCGTTTCATTAAGATACCATAGTAAGTATTTATATCGTTGGCTAGTACCCATAGTACAAGCCTTGAGCTTAGTTTGGGACTAGGGCAATTGGTGTGACATTGTCCCGTGATATTTATTTCCAAAATATTGAAAGTATTTATTCAGTAAATTGGCCACATGGAGTGAATCTACTAGCGCTTCGAACAAGACCATTATTGCGGAGAAGCGCCGAAAGAAACTCCAGCAGAAGGTTTAGATGTTCTTGAGTGCGCACTATCTGAACCTAGTTAAAGCTACGTATTAGCTTGTTTTTTTTTTCAGGGTTTAATGTACCTAATCATACCAACACACACCAAAAATAAAAATGCGTTGAATAGCAAGTTTATTGTATGGAGACCCCCTATATCATTTCACCTTCTTGTTTTTTTTATATTTTTTAGTAAATCCGCCGCTATCTATTACGGTTAAAAAGATAAAGCTTTTTAAAGTAAGGACGGACGGACAGCGAAAGCATATTACAAGGTTACATTACCCGTTCGGGTACAGAACCCTATAAAGAGCAGGGGTGTTACTCTCTCAAAAACAACGGACGGTCGGACGAACAAGCGAAATCGCAGCGGCGAGTTTAAGTAGTCCCGTCAGAGCGAACAAAACACAAGCGCGTGCAATCACAATTAGGCAGCCTTATACGTTCGATCTTATCGACAGAAGCTATGCTGCACTCGCTAAAATGTATTTTGTTCGCTCTGACGGGACTACTTAAACTCGCCGCTGCGATTTCGCTCGTTCGTCCGACCGTCCGTTGTTTTTGAGAGAATAACACCCCAGTGTAAATCAACCAAAAAGAAAATCTAGACTTACTGTAGTATCTAACAATAGTCAACCGACGTTCCCGTAATTATGTAATTAGTACCGAGTCAACCTAGTTCAGTCAGTACTTGTATTTTTAGACGTACAATCGATCCACCTTCTTGGAAAATTAGGTGAGTGACGTGACGAAACTACGAGTAGTTTACCGTCCTTAATAGTGGTATAACCGAGTTTGCTACCTACAGTTCAGGGCTGGTTCAAAAAATACCAGTTAAGGCTGTGTTTCCACCACAGCTGTGCGAGGCAGCGAAGCGGTGTTGCGAGGCAAAATCCACCAATAGGATTCATTTGTTTTACTAGCCTCACTATCCTATTGGTGGATTTTTCCTCGCAACAACGCTTCACTGCCTCGCACAGCTCTGGTGGAAACGCAGCCTAATTGTAGTTCCTTTTTTGGTTTTTCGCAAACACTTGCTAGGAGCAGCATCGATTTCAAGCGCTATGATCGCTGGTATTAACTTGGTATTTTACAAGCTTTTATGTTTCTGACTTTTTTTTTAAATGTTATTCATAACATAATATAAAGGATCATTCTTCATATTAATTTTCCATGATTCAATTTTATTTAGTGTTAGTAGGATCTTATGTAGGGTATAGGGTCCGTCCAGATCACTACCACTATCTTATCCTTTAAGACTGCGCCGAGCAAACGACGAGCCTCCAGTGGCGCCCTCATTACTTTTATTGGGTTTTCTAATTAACTAAAGAATTTCCTTGGACCCAAACAAAATGTGTTTGTAGCGCAAGTATAAACACAATTTATGGGATACGTAACAAACTTTAATAACAATTACCCTTTGAGTAGTCAGCTTAACGGGAAAAATTTGCCACTTTTTTTCGTTAAGTTAATAACTCGAAGGTGAATTGTTATTAAAGTTTGTTACGTATCCCATAAATTGTGTTTATACTTGCGCTACAAACACATTTTGTTTGGGTCCAAGGAAATTCTTTAGTTAATTAGAAAACCCAATAAAAGTAATGAGGGCGTCACTGGAGGCTCGTCGTTTGCTCGGCGCAGTCTTAAAGGATAAGATAGTGGTAGTGATCTGGACGGACCCTATACCCTACATAAGATCCTACTAACACTAAATAAAATTGAATCATGGAAAAGTTTGTTACGTATCCCATAAATTGTGTTTATACTTGCGCTACAAGGAAATTCTTTAGTTAATTAGAAAACCCAATAAAAGTAATGAGGGCGCCACTGTACATCCGGCGTACGCTCGGCGTAGTCTTAACCTGTGATAATACAACTGGTGAAATTACTAAGCTTAGAGGCAATCCACCTTATTACATGATTGGCAATGTATTTGCAGTTCCATGATTGGGTATCAGAGCCCATTTATCACGAATATGCGCCCGTACGTTTGCCATCTTCTCGTCATTAAATTAATACGGTTCACAGAATACATCTACTTACCAAGATTCAACAGTATAATTTACTTATAGTTCTTGTAGTTTCGGAAAAAAGTGTCTATAAGATACGGACAGACAGACAGATAGACATGACGAATCCATAAGGGTTCCGTTTTTTGCCATTTGGCTACGGAACCCTAAAAACCACACTTACCTTTCTTTTGAACACAGAAAATTACCGTTCTTATTTGTTTGTCCAGCACCGACTGACCAACAAACCAACAGATTCTATGCATATGTGTTTGCCGGCGAAATGACTAGCATAGAGGCATTCCATCTTAGTCCTCAGGGTTGGCAACGCATTTGCAGTCTTAGGATTGCATTGCAGTCTTGTGAATGCGAATGTCTATGGGTCACAGTTTCCACTTACTATCAAGTGGCCTGTGTGCTCGTTTGTCTTCTCTATGCCATAATATATATATATATATAGAAGAAGGTCTTCTATCCCAGCAGCAGAGGACCGATCGTTGTGGAAAACCTTGGGGAAGGCCTTTGTCTAGCAGACATCTTGCAACTGATGATGATATTGATGAAAAATATCCTCAATGAATCTGTGAACACAGTTTTTTAAACAGTTATGTTAATCGTTTGTTTCCATTGTTTCAGGACACGAGAACGCACGTGGTCGTGGAGTTGTATGACACAGAGAAGTCCTACGTCGAGGCGTTGGAGATTCTAGTTAAGGTAAGATTGCGTCATCACTATTATCATTGTCTTCATCACTACTATCATCGTCGTCATCATTATTATAATCACCACAAGCATTATTAGCATGGTCAGCATCATCATCACCACATAACATTCCTGGGTAGTGATTATCTGAACAACGACGGTCGGACGGACGAAAGAGTAAATGTCCAAGCGGCGAGTTTAAGTAGTCCCGTTAGTGCGAACAAAACATATTGTGTTTTATTCGCTCTGATAACGGGACTAACTAAACTCACCGCTGCGATCTCGCTCGTTCGTCCGCCCGTCCCATGTTTTTGAGAGAATAACACCCCAGGTCTTAAACCTATTTCTTATATTTTTTTAAGAAATCTCATAAAGTGTTTTTTTTCCATACAAAGTGAAAAGCAAACAATGGGACACGCGAAACTTCGCTGATTCGTTATGTTTCTATTTATGTAAGATACCACTGAAAAACTTGTGAAACAAAACATGAAATTGATTATTTTTCATGACATAAGGGAAAGTTACAAAAATTCAGATTAAAATTATCAATATCTCCAAAAGTAAATCGTGGTCGTGGGACACCCTGTATATACAATAAACTAATATAGTAAATAAATAATACAAATATAAGAACAAGTCTCAAGCCAGAACTCCTTCAGTCTAGTTTGAAAGAATGTACAGACTGAGACTGCCTAATTTCAATAACTAATAGATTCCAAAATCGCACAGCATGAACTGAAACGGATTTAGAACTTACCTATCCATTTATTTAATCAGCATGTATTCAACCACTGATTGAAAGAAGCCAGTTCCTTATATCACTATCACTACATAGTATAAAACAAAGTCGCTTCCCGCTGTCTGTCCCTATGTATGCTTAGATCTTAAAAACTACGCAACGGAATTTGATGCGGTTTTTTTTAGTAGATAGAGTGATTCAAGAGGAAGGTTTTTATGTATAATAAATTTTGTTTTATGTACGTGTGTTATAGAAAACTCAAATAAACCGAAGCGAAGCGAGGGCGGGTCGCTAGTAAAGAATAAATTACTTACCTACATAGAAACCATCCAACACTTAGAAGCTAGTAACAAACCCCCTTTCTTACAAACGTGGAATAAGCTTGGAATAGTTTATACCATGCTTTGTCCTTACAGACAGAGCTTATTCTAAGTTTATAAGTAAGGGGGAAAATGTTAATATATTTTGCAACTAGCGACCCGCCCTCGCTTCGCTTCGGTTTATATGACTTTTCTGTAACACCAGAACATAAAATAAATAAATATTATACATATAAACCTTCCTCTTGAATCACTCTATCTATTAAAAAAAACCGCATCAAAATCCGTTGCGTAGTTTTAAAGATTTAAGCATACATAGGGACAGACAGCGGGAAGCGACTTTGTTTTATACCATGTAGTGATAATATGCAAGAGAAAAGAGGCCAAGAGGAAATACTTTCAAGATTGGAGTTGCTGGAGCGAAGAGCTTATATTATAAGCTCTCACGTGTTCCATTGCTTTAGTTAAAGCTTAGCCACGCTTAGCTAAGCTTTAGCTAGGGAGCTTCGAACACCGATGGTCAGTTGCTTGCCTCTTAGTTTTTTATCGACTATCTATTAGAACTATCGTAGATACATACATACATGAACCCTGAAAATATTACACTCCTTTTTTGGGCAGTGTTATACGAGTAGATAACGTGTAAACATGATTAGAAACAAAAAACATGCCTTTCATTTCTGAATCATGAAACACGTGGTTTTTTTGTGAAATTTGAGAACTTAGTTTCCATCTGTAAAGATTTTTGAATAGACGGCTAGTAATAAGTAATAACTATTTTTTACTTTGTATTATACCTAGGAAATAAATTTAATAAATAATTTATTTGACTATAGTTTAGCAAACTAACAAATATTGTTACATTCGGAATACCACAGCACTACACAATACACAACACAACAATAGCACATGTCGTCTTATTTCCTTAATTTTTATTGTTATTCATTTTGTTTGTGTGTTATCGTTGTGAATAAAGGTTTTACTTACTTACTTTACATTAGCATTATAAGCATATGTATGTATAAAATGTCAAGCAGAGAATTTTGCACGTAAAATAATCCAGGGTTTGCAAACCTTTGGATAAATTTTACCAAAAATCAACTCTTAGCGAAAACCTTAATAAAACAAACGATAGGATACATTTTATCGCTTTATCACCGGGAAGAGGCAAAAGTAATTATAATGCGGCCTGAAGGCTATTACCCTGTTAAGGGTGATAAGGGTATCAAAAGGTTCATAATCTTTGGGAAATATTGGTTTTGTTAGAGGGTAGGCAGAAAGTTTAAAAAAAATATAAATTTTGGTAGTGATTCTCTCAACAACGACGGTCGGACGGACGAACGAGTGAATGTCCAAGCGGCGAGTTTAAGTAGTCCCGTCTGTGCGAACAAAACATATTTTAGCGTGTACATTTTCAATTTAGTAGCATGGTTTCTGCCGATGGATCGAACGTATAAGGCTGCTTAATTGAAAATGCACTCGTTAAAATGTGTTTTGTTCGCTCTGACGGGACTACTTAAACTCGCCGCTGCGATTACGCTCGTTCGTCCGACCGTCCGTTGTTTTTGAGAGAATAACAATTTTGAGAATTGGTTGCTTGAACGCGCTAATCTCAGGAACTACTGGTCCGATTTGAAAAAAACTTTCAGTGTTAGATAGCCCATTTATCGAGGAAGGCTATATATACAATACAATACAATACAAATCTCTCTCTTTCGAACTCTTTATCGAACACCAAAAGAAAACAAAACACAGAATAGTAAATTTTAACTATAGGTATACAACAGGCGGTCTTACCGCTAAATAGCGATCTCTTCCAGACAACCTTGGACAGAGAACCTTGGATATATCATACTCACATAAACCGAAGTGAAGTGAGGGCGGGTCGCTAGTTGTAAATAAAATACGTTTTAACGAGCTTATAAGAAAACTAATTTCCCAGAAGTCTAATAAAATATTATGTACGGAATTTCATTTCCGCCTTAATACCATCCAATAAGCAACTGATTTCATTTATAATGATAAAGCACCACGTTTTTTAACTCTTTTGTTTAAAAAATGAAACTTTTCAACGCGACCTTTAGAAACCATAATTTCTCCAGAATCCAGAGCAATCCAACCTTTTGTTCCGTTTATAATTTTTCGTGCAATTTTCCTCCTCATTCGTGGCCCAGTTTTATGCGGGTTTCATCCTTAACACATCCGATGCCAACAACTCCCATGTCAGTACCAATTAGTACGAGAAACAGGAAACCTGGCGCTGACTTCGTTAATTTATTGTAATTATGTTAATAACTCAGCGCCCGTTCATCTGATCTAAATTAACCGTCGAGTGACAAATTCATTATATTTACGGTGGTATCATGTGGTGGAATTTTAGGGTTGGTGATCCCTGGAAAGGTTTTGGTTTCCTTTACGATGTAAATTATTGGAATAATTTTAGATTAGATTAAATAAATACCTTTTGGGGAATTTTTGAATATAGTATCATGTTACTTTCCGAAAGAGTTTAATTATCGTCATACATATAAATACATCTATTATGAAGCATTAAAATAAAATCTGTAAGGCATCTATCTGCCTATAGCAGTGATAGGGATAGAATAATAGAATTATATATCCCTGTCCTTTTCACTTCCTAAAACTTGGAGGGTTCTCAAATAGTTTACAATACGGCTTCTGTAATAGCAAGACCTCAAAAGACTGGCTTTTGATATCTAATTTTAAAATGCCATAAAATGTAATTAATAAGAAGTAGAAATAAAAATAAAAATAAACTTTTTTTAATGCAGCACTTAATGTACTATGTTTTTAATGTATTGCGCAAATATTTTCAAATAAATAAGTAAAAAGACTCGTGTAAAGCAAAAAACAAAGAACACAAGTCTTTGTAAACAAATCTAGGCCACAACAAGTGCAGGCGCATATAATTAAATAAAGTTCAAGGATCTGGAATTACTTCCATAAAGGCTTCACTAGGAAGCTTCCCTCCATCATATTTTTCATTTTCTTTCAGTTTTCAGGTTTCACGGAGAGCAATATTGCTTTTTAAGACTTCAATATTGCTTTTTATAACAGTGTCTTACAGCGTGGTCCAAAACAGTATGAAGAAAAATAAAGTATGTAGGGTAAAGTCACCAGTAATCAGTAGTCGGTTATATGAGTGCGGAGAGTGGGAAATATATCTTTCGTACTCTTCCCGCTCATACAAAGTGTAGGCAGAGGCCGACTACAGGTCTCTGGCTGATGACTGGTGACTTTACCCTATATCAAATAATCCTTCCATGATAGCTATTTTCATGTATTTTGGAATAAAAAGATACTTGTGGAGATACATTATTACACACTTTATTTTTTTTGGACTACCTTACGTATTATTTATGTTTTTCTACGAGTTTTTTTTTATCCGGACTTAAACATAAAATTGTAAGTTTGTCCTTTGTATTTGTGTATATGTATAAGGCATCGTAGCTCCCAAACAAATTTGAACGGGTCTTTTTTTAATTAAAAAGGTTTATAATTCTCGTTTTAGGCTATTTTCGATGGAAATCGGTTGGGCAGTTTAAGAATAATCCTGAGAGTAGGGGCCTTTATACCAGTACCCTTACCATGAGTTACAATTACCGTACTCGCTAGCAAGTAGAATGCTCTGTCCCTCGCACTCTATAAGAATACTGCGAGGTCTGCGAGGGTTAGAGCATTCGACTCGTTAGCGAGTACGGTAATTGTAACTCACGGTAGGGGTAACCAGTCGAATGCTCTGTCGCTCGCAGACCTTGCAGTATTCTTATAGAGTGCGAGGGACAGAATATTCGTTTCGCTAGCGAGTACAGTAATTGTCCCACGTGGTACGGGTACAGGGCCTCTCTTCAATTCGGTAGACAATGTCGTCTTTCACGTGTAATGGTCAAACCTCGAAGTCGCGGTGGCACGAATAAAATTTTGCTAGGGACTTCCACGCGATATTATTTCATCGATAAATTGGACTTTCTTATGACAATAGTTATGTTATGACTATGAGATGACGTATGTTATTAATATGCAACTTGCAATAAGTACCTATTAAACTGTATCATTTATACAGTATGAAGATTGAAGTCCGTAAAGGTCGATTAAGGAAGATAACGGTTTTCATACTTTATGGATGTACTTCTAGGTTTTAGTTTACTTTGCATGGAAATTGATGAAATAAAAATTTAGTTGTAAAGCATGATTTTTTAAAATTCCTAAAAATGTCCTAAAAACGCCTATATAGGTAACATTGACGGGTAGTAATCATCACATTTTAGTTAATTTTCAATTATTCTGTAGGTAAACTTTACAACTAATATGAAGTGTCACTTCCAAATAAGCATTCAGTTATCGATAAATTTTATATCGGAAGGAAGTCCCTAGTTAACTGACGTTATTGCCACCGCGACTTCGAGGTTTGGTAATGGTATTGTTTTGTAACTCGGCTGCCATTACTGTCAAGTAAATAAGAGCTATCAAAACGTTGACAATACGATAACACGTCAAAATCAATACATTTTACCGTGTAGAACTGTAGAATCTCAGTCCAGTGGTTTTTATCTATTTAATAGTGTTGTAGAAGAAAATCATAGGTACTCCAAAGCCTGCAAACATGCTTGGTGTTTACCGCAAACAGTGTAGGACGCATCTATATGTTAGAGTGAGCACGATGTTTTTTCACCCATGAAGTGATACAAAGTTATGTTGGGTTCTGCAGTGTTTATGGCAAACACATAGGGTGGCGGCACCAGTGTTGGACACTTTAAGCTGATGGGGACCAGTAATGGACACTTATCTCTTAATTCAAAGATCATGAGGTCATAATTATATTGATTGTTGTAAAATAAATGAATACCTAACCTTTATCATCTGTAAAATAAGAATCAAGTCCTAATAATAATAATAATAAATGAAATTACACAAAACAGTACATTAGGTTAAACAAGATAAAAATTTAAATAAAAAAATATTAATTAAAAAATATTATTATTATTATTATTTATTTTTTTAATTTTATTTGATGCCTTATCTATTACTGGTGCGATCACCCTAGTTCTACGTTGATCCAAATTATGACATTTCAGGCTGTTTCTTTATTCGTACTAAAACTTAGTTGGCTTGTACCTACTTGATTTATAGTATTTCGACTGATCCTAGTGTCAGAAACATTTTTCTCCCATTTCTAGTAACGGGATTTATTTCGAATGATTTTTCTCTACATTACTTACAAGTTTCAGAATTTACTTTACATTTTTCAGTAGTTAAGGCTTATAGTAAGGAAGCACGCGACCAAACCCGTGTTACATAGTTTTACGGCGAAATCCGTATAAAATCTAGACTTGATGACTCTTAACCTGATTAGGTGGACATTACCGGTCAGACAGTTTTGCAAGGGCCTATTTCTACCATTGAAAATAGGCAGTTTTTTGGTTTATATAGTTTTATAAGCATATATTTAAAACTAATGATGTTTTATCAACATACGTTGGACTTATTGTTAGTAAGAGGATTCTGATTATGAAGATAAAAATTTCCATTCAAAATGCGGTGGTGTCTCTCCCCTTATTACATCTACTCTGACATTTTTTTAATATGTTGTAGATATTGTGATAAAGTAGGTCAAGGCGTTTTCTTTTCCAAGAAAGTTTAATTCGATTCAAGAAAATATGTCCAGGAAATAAACAAATTGGAGAAATCGGTAACGTCAAAACCTAGTTTTTATAATACAAAATAGAAATAGAACTTGTGGGTGAGAAACGATATCGCCTGGAGCTAAAGTATGGAAATTTTCTAACAACTAGGTACGTGATTTAAGCGACGCTTCACATTTGTTAATCATCAAAATATTACCCTAAACGTAATATGAAACGGGACTCGGCCATTTTTAACTTCTACGCCGTAATTTTCCACGTTTTCTCCAGCCCTAGGTACCTTACGAATTTTCCTCCCCCCCTCACAGTGATAAATGCCCTCCCCCACTGTCTGGCACGTTTCTGGCTTTTAAATAACTCGCAAATTTTCCAACGCTCACGAATAGTTTAGAATTTATTTTGTTCTAAGTATAAAGGTAGAGTGAAATTAATACAAACTAATATTTTAACTTCGAAAGTTTCTCTGTTTATTTGTTATGTTTTCACATGTACACCGCTGAACTGATTTTATTAAAATTTGGTGTGGAGATAGCCTTAATTCCGGGAAAGGACATAGAGAGAAGGATTATTTTTTACCGGAAAAGTTGTAATTTCTCAAAGAAATTGCTTTAATTATGTTCTACGTGGAAGAGATTGCGGCTAATAGCTTAAAAATAATTTTAATACTTATCAATTAAATCCGATAATTTCAAGCTATGCGAAGGATAATCCTAAGAAAATGTAGAAGGGTAAAGTCTGGAGTCTGCCTCTGCCTATGCTTTGTATGATTGCGAAGAGTACGAAATATATATTTCCCCCTCTTTGCACTCGTATAAGGTCGACTACTGGTCTCTGGTTGACCACTGGTGACTTTACCCTATTAAATCTGTACTAAGATTAAAAGTACAAGTAAACATGAATCGATAGATAATCAAGAGTTTTTGTACTGTACAGTTTAACTAGCAACCTCCTCTTGCTTCGCTTCGGTTTATGTGAGATTTCTGTAACGCCCGTGCATGAACCAGGTATTTTTAATACATTAAAACGTTCCGTGAAAAATTATGTAACTGGTGGTGGAAACCGCATTAAAATCCGTTGTGTAGTTTGAAAGATCTAAGCGTACATACAGAGGGACGGATTCCGGGAAGCAACTTTGTTTAATACTATGTACATACATACATTAAATCACGCCTGTTTCCCAGAGGGGTAGGCAGAGACCACTTCTTTCCACTTGGTACGATCTTGACAAATTTCTTTCGCTTCTTCCACATTCATACATCGAGTCATGCACGCACGTCGGTTTCGGGTACTTAAGATTCGGCCCTTTTCCAGTATTTCTCCGATTTAACTCGAAAAATTACGCCTATGTAAATATGTAAAAAAACCTTGCTTCTTTAGTTTAGAAAAGTCCCACGGGATCCATATCCAATATGAAACAAACAACTACGCTAACAAGCAATACCAAACCAAAATGTCGAAATCACCTATAACTTCGGCAACAATGTCGCAACAATCCCTCGTTAAATAAAACTGCACGCGATACTGGAACCGTGTCGCAATATGCGGCAGTACTGGCTTCAAATAATAAATCATAACTTCATATAACTTACTAACAAGAAGTAGTGACCATAAACTAGGGCACCGACTTGTCAGGAAGTTGGACAGTTTGGTCTCCCTAGTCATAAGGAAAATTGAGTTCGTGTAAAAATGTCGGGACGCTACAAGTAGCGTTATAGGCGCTTAGAATTTTATTTATGACTTACGTGCTCAGAGGAAATAACCGACCACGTGCGAGTTGGACTTGTGGGCGAAGAGTTCCGTACTATTTATTCTTGAGCCCCCATTTTTTTAGGGTTCCGAAGTCCAACAAGGTACCCTAATAGTTTCGCCATATCCGTCTGTTTGATACTACAGCACTGTAATTTACCTTTTTTTAACATCATAACATCGAATAAGGTATCATTGGATAGCTCTTAAAAAATCTTTATGTACAATGGAACCCTAACCCACCATTGAACTGTGTCACAGTGACTTTATGAGACAAGTCGTACGAATGTCACTGTGAAAACCGTTCTATGATGGGTCAGGGTTCACTTGGGCTGATAGTACAAGTTATTAGCAATTTTTAGATTTGGAGGACCTTTTAAGAAAAAATCGGTTAACTATAAAGGCAGACGGACAGCGGGGGCTAAGTATAAGGTTCTCGTTGGTACCCTTTGGGTAGGTACGGAACCCTAAACTGGGAAAAAGGATTGCATTGTTTTTTTTTTAATAGGTAGTAAACATGAGTGTTGTGGAATTGATGAATAAGCATACAAGTTACAAGCTTTTAAAGTCCATTATGTCTATAATTTTAAATCCGCCATTTTGCATTTTTATGTTCGTCATTCCGCAATCTAGCAGACTCAAGGTCTCCGCATTCACATGAAAAAAAAAACATATCTACATTAACATTACGCCGACAAATTAGTAAAATAAAATCTAGCGAAATATTTTTTTTCATTGGATTGCTCTAGTACTTTATCATTTATTACATATTGTTATTAATTTGTAGATTTGGGGGACCGATTTGGAAATATTGAACTTATAAAGTGTAATTTTAGCTGGAGTTAAGTCTTCGAGTAAAGTTTGCTCCGGGCCGTAAGATTTCTCTCCCCCCATTAAGAGTCCGAATATGTAGTTATTATAAAAAAAGGTGTTCTCCGGTTTGGGATAAGCCAACTGGAAAAAAAACTAGCAATTTCCATCTCAGTCTTTAGAGCTGGCAACGCTTTGGCAGTCTTAGGACCGTATTAATAAACTGATCTCCAATGTAATCCTCGTCTCAAGATGAGTCAAGATTGACAGTTTAGTATGGTTTGACGTTTACTTTGACGTATCTTGTGACGGGCATCTCAGCCAAGATGATTTTATTAATAAGAACCTTAGGATTGCAATCTTTTTTTTTTTATGGCATCGAGTAGACAAACGAGCACACAGGCCACCTGATGGTAAGTGGAAACTGTGACCCATAGACATTCGCAATCACAAGACTGCAATGCAATCCTAAGACTGCAAATGCGA
The DNA here is from genome assembly GCA_963966035.1 of Acleris laterana. Lineage (NCBI taxonomy): Eukaryota > Metazoa > Arthropoda > Insecta > Lepidoptera > Tortricidae > Acleris > Acleris laterana. Next base: position 4,298,590 of record OZ014459.1, on the reverse strand, counting down.
ATCTTGAGAATTTGCCATCTTGTTGCCATTAAAAAAAACTGCTGCACACAATCCCAAGTAGGTCTCCTACTCGGTCGAGATTGTGATTATAAGCGCAGGTTTCCTGCCAGCAATTTGTGGAGAACTGCCAAAAGTCGGGTTTAGTGGCATGCAACGGGAGAGGCCTATGTCCAACACCGCCCTCATAAGCCAAAAGGGGGTATCTTAAATTCAATTGCCAAAGCAGTTTCAACCGTCTCCCGTTAGCAATGAACTTGAACTTGCTACAGCAGTTTTACCTGAGATACCGCTATTTGTCTTGGAAGGGCAGAACAGTAAACTGAGGTGGACTGATTATATGATGTGTGTTTAGTGCTTTATAGCATCACGTGGACGCGCATCAGCTGACACGATAGTGATGACGTCATTTTGAATAGTTTTGAGGTTAACTCGATTTTTTGCGTTTTGTACATACGAGTACATACATACATACACTCACGCTTTACTTCCCAGAGTGGGGTAAGCAGAGCTAAAGAATTACCAACAACTCTAAAAACTTGTTAATAATTCTGTAACCACATTTTGCACAATTAGGCTAAGATGTTACCAGCGTAATTAGTGACAGGGTTGCAAACCCATCGCGTAACATTACTACAAGCCTTTGTTCCTTTAGTCGCCTCTTACGACATCCACGGAAAGACATGCGCACTATTCTATCCCGGCAACCATACGGGGGACACGTTGCGTTTTGTGTTCTATATTGTAATTTTTTGTCCCATGCCGTTGTTTTATCATTGACTTTAGGATCTGTACATATTCTACCTACTACTAATGCTAAAACATAAGTGACGCATAACACTCTATTTTTTTTTGTATTTGCATTATCTTGTTCTGGCATTGAAGACAGCCCATAGAGGCAATCCCACTGTTGTTTACGCGTTTAGCCTAGTAGTAACTATGCCTACGAAGCTAGCGGCCCCGCGTTCGGTTCCTGGCCAGAACAAATATTTGAGTTATGAGAATTTGCACTGGTGTCCCTCTGAATCCCTAATAACGTTTGTCCTAACGCATCGTTTGTCCGAATTATTGCTTGTCATAAACCGGGTTTTAGCTTAGTTAGATAACTTTTAAGTTTTCCAAAAATACCTGCGGTTAGGTTAAATTATGGTTGAATTAAAATCACCCTACAAAAAAGCAGGTGAAAATGGCTTTAGGATAAACGAAAATTCGGACAAACGATGCATTATAACAAATGACGATTAGGGATTTCTATATAGATCCATTTGCAGTCACTACTATGTTTACACTTTAGTAGGTACCTTATCACTTTTATCGCTGTGACAATTTCATATGACAGTTAAAACATGACGTTAAATAGACAAGGTACTAAAGTGTAACCATATATATATTTACCTTCGACTGTACTTGTTGGCTTCTCCATGCGATAAGAAAGCAGCATAACAAACCCTAATGTTTTCCATTCCAGAAATATCTCCAACCGCTCAAAAGTCCGGAGAATGCGGCGTTGCTCGACTCATTCCTGGTAGACGAGATATTCTACCAGGTCCCTGGAATTCTAAACGTGCACCAAGTGTTCCTGGAGCAGCTTCGGAGACGACTGGAGTCATGGGACCTGCAGCAGAAGATTGGAGACGTGTTCCTAGAAGTGGTAAGTTTGGAACAGATAATAATAGTTGAACTACTAGAATGTAGCGTAAAAATAAACTAATGCTGGTCTTGGAAGAGTTACGAGAATCATTGAATCAGAACGAAATAACAGCCTTAAAGCTTAGTTTTATTGGTCGATACCGCATGCTTTTCGTGAAACATTGCATCGCTGCAATAACTTCCGGCTCAACAATGTCATAACAAGTCATCAATGGATTGCTACAAGCATGCCGACTATGGACTAATTAAATGAGTCTTATTTTCATACAAATAAGCGGAAGCGTGGTGCTTTGTTATTGAACATAGCCTCCGCATTTTTGCTTCTTGCAGGTTTCAAAAGGTACATACATACTTTAGCATTGAATCGCAGCTCATCTTTTTCGTAGGTTTCTCCGCGACTGGAGCCTACCTCAATGTTTGAAATTTTCTTTTCGTCGCTAATCGAACCAATTGCTCTTCGTTATCGATTCTGTGGCCCGAGACAAGAAGTATTGCGAGATCGTTATCGATATCGAAAACGTATTCGATTAACTTAAGCTGCCGAATGGCTTAATGATAAAATCGTTTACGATAACTTAAAGTAGTCCGCTCCTGATGTTCCCTCCATACCTTATACTTTGTTTTTGTACAATCAGAATAATTAATAGACTGCCCAGTCTCGTCTACTACACACAATCTCCTGGTTTAATAACAAAATTCTGCAGCGTTACCTATCTAAAAGACTACTTGGTTATTCGTTTCAGTACTTCTGATGTAAATTTCGCTGCGATGCCGACGCTCTCTAAGCAAAACGTGTGAAAAATGCAAAGTAAAATGGCTTATAAATAAGAAACAGTGCTTAAAGATAAACCACTAGATTACTCGAAAAGTAATTGAGATACACAAATACTAACGATAGTCATATTTTTCGAAAGAACCGGCAATTACCTCCAATTAAGTTTTTGTATACCGAAATACATGATCTATTACCTCTGTAAAGTATTTGTATTAGATCCAACAGTGCGAATTTAAAACAAAATAATTCTTTAACACGCAATGTACGATGCGATGACATCGCGGTTATGATTTTAATGAATTGAAACCTTTTATTGAAATTAAATTGTGAGAGATTAGTAGTAAAAGTAATTTAGGCGCAATCGATTGTAAAAACATGTATTCGTTTCTATGTATTCAAGTATTTATTTCGGGTGCGCCAAAGTTCATATAAAATTGCAAATTAGATTATTGGAACTCCGAAAATGTATCTCATATAATTTTACAACCTAATGATCACTCTTCATAATCTTCATTATATTTTTTTAATACTAATGATCGGAACTTATAATAGTCTGAACTTATAACGCCAAGGTAAGATTAGGTTAGATTTATAATAATCCAAAAAAAACAACAGTTTTTTGAAAAATTGGATTATGAGTTGCGATAATTATGACTTAAAAAAGTATAAACAAAAAAGTATGAGCAAAATTTTTCGGAGTAATGATGAGTATATTCACAAATCGTTATTTGTATAAAAATCGAAAGACCAATTTTATATGAGCCAATATGGACCCATTTATTTCTCTATATAAGTATGTTCATTCGCAGTCGATGGCGTTGTATCCGCGCAATATCGACGAAATTGGTGGTATGAAGGGGGCGGGACGGGGAACACTCCGCCACTATGCTTATGCGCACGCTATTGGTTGGCGACTATATCCATGCGCAAGCACATCCCGTCCATTGCTGCTCAACGGCCTTTTTACGTGACGGGATCAGTACAAGCCTAGGGCTTAGTCTGGGTCTAGGTCAATTTGTGTGTGATTGCCACCTAAAATTTATTTTTTATATATTTATAATGGATATACTTTTGGACCTTATTATATTGAAATAAGCGACGTCTTACTTCTGGTTCACATTTACCGTCAGTTAAAATGACTATAAATGGACAAGCATGTTTCGCCATCCTGACAATAACACGCGACAGGGCACATTTGAGTGTACATTGCGCAGTTTATATGATTCCCATTGTTGTAGGAACTTGTTAACTTTTGGATGTATACCGAGTCATTGGCTAGTTTGTAGAGTTTTTTTATTTGGATTGCCCGTGAATATAGTGGACTTTTGTTCTAAATGGTTTTATTTCGATCATAATTATTTTTCGCAAATTAGTACTTTTCCGTGCGCACGATACCTATTGTAATCAAAATAGATACAATGAAAAACAAACAAGAACGTTCCAAGATCTCGGAAAACTAATTTCATAAGAGGGTTGCAACGAATATATAAATAATAATAAAACTTGCAGGCATAATACAATATAATTATTATGCAATACCTCTCCATTTCTGCGTGACACTCACAAGATTAAGACAAATCGAAGAGAATCGACCGAGATGACATAAAAATTATCAAAATCGGTCAATGCGTTTAGTTTCTAGAGCGCCACGTAGGGACTAAAATGCATAAAAACATATTTTTTAGGATGATGAACACATTACCCTTCATCTTCGGCAGTTGGTTAAAAAATACTCGATTGTTGGTTAGTTTACTCCGACGACGAAGTTAGAAAGATTTTGTATTCTATTTTCAATGTACACGAGAGAGTTCTACAAACAGTATGATATTCATTTATTCGAGAACGTGTCAATGACCGATTCATGAAGGTAACCCACAAAACTCTAGACAACCCTTTCCTTCGCTCCCTAATGGCTGTTTTTCCGATATTTGTGCTACTTTACTTTGTGTCATTTGAATTTGTTGTCGTCTTGATATAATAAATAGCACATTGACCTTGTCTTTTGCAAAAAATTAGGGAACGTTCAAAAAAATATTATATTCTAACTAGCGACCCGCCCTCGCTTTGCTTCGGTTTAGATTTTTCATACAAAAGGATTTTCCCGCTAATTCCAGCTAGTGCACCTCTACCGTACCTAAGCTACGTCCCTTCCAAATTTCAAGTGCCAACGTTTAGCCGTTTAGGCTGTGCGTTGATATGTCAGTCAGTCAGTCAGTTTCTCCTTTTATATATTTAGATACTATAGCGACCCGCCTTCCTTCGCTTACGTTTATATGAATTTTCTATAACACCTTCTTTGGATAAGCACTAACCTTTGACTTCTTTCACGGGCAGTTGCTTGCCTGTTAGAGAATCTCTTAATGCACCAAACCTTTATTTATATTTATTTTCAATATGCAATAAAGTTTTAAATAAATAAATAAAATAACTACAATTGATTTTGTCTTCCAGTTCACAAAACCCACCGTGATGGAGACATACATGTCCTTCATCAACAACTTGAAGAAAGCGAAGGAGACCATAAAGACGGCTGCAGCATCACGGCCAGGGTTCGCCAAGTTTCTGGACGCGATGGCGAGAGACCACAAGGGGAAGTACTCACTGGATAATTTACTGATAAAACCAGTCCAGAAGTTTCCGAGTTATAAACTACTGATACAGAGGCTGATTAAACATACAGGTAACAATTTTTCACTAAAGGTTAACCCTCATTCATAAACGCAAAACAGCAAAAATGTGCTTGAATTATGCTCTGTCCTTATGTCATTATGACATTTGAATCTGTCAGATAAGGACTATAGTACTTTTACTAAAATGGGTTATTTGCGTTTAAAATATTTTGAAGCTTGTAAAACTTTCTATACATGTTCTTTGTTGATTTTCAACATGTACAAATATCATCAGTTTTGACCAACGGGCTACTAGATTTGTTCCTACACCTGGAAAGGTGTACTTACACGGGCAACTTTTTGAGCAGTAACTGTTCGTGAACAGTACAGTCATTATATTACGTCAAATTAGTACGTTCAAACACACGTGAACCGCGCAATTCTGGAATTGCGGGGTATGCAACGCAATGTTCTGTTCAGACTCCAGTAGTTAAGGCCCAGAATCATTGCGCGATAGCTCGCATATGTTTCGTCATACATTGCGTCGCTGCAATAGCTTTCAGCTCAAAAATGTTATTAAACCCGTCCATGGATTGCTACAAGCATGCGGGCTATCGACTAATGAAACTCCTCCTCCTGATCCTGTACTAAGCGGTTCGGCTACACAGTATAAAAGAAAGTACCGCGCGATTGTATTTTCTAACAGGTCGATTGCGGTTACCGCGCGGGCAGTCAAACCTCGTGGTTGGTTACGTCTGAATGCTTTCATACTTAAATGTTCATGTAAATTAGGAACTGTGCGGGAATTGCACGGGTCTGGAAACTCGCTAATGTAGCTTAAGGGTCTCCCCAGACCTATCGACGCTGAATCAGCTTGGGCCGTTAAGAAAAAAAATTATGTCCGTGCAGTAAGAGTGAAAATGGTATCGCTCGGCTCGGCTCGGCCCGGCTCGGCGTTGCGAACGGAACGACTTCGTTTTCGATCTTATTGCGTGGACATAAAACTTATTTTTGCCGGCTCAAGCCGATTCCGCGTCGATAGGTCTGGGGAGACCCTTAAGACAGAGCTATCGTAGACGGGAAATTATTGCTCCAAAAAATTCCCATGTGAATGCACCTTAAGGAATCTTTTGTTATTGAATATGTACCAATGTTTTCTTAGTTATCAATGTTTGAATAACTGTGTAAATGTTTCTTTTGTATCGGATTGAGAATGATAACAATGTGTAGTGAGATGTATCATTGATCTGTTACTCTTCACCGCGTTGTGGAGTTTATTCTGTTGAAGGTAAAAATCTTGAAGTTAAAATAATCATGTACTATCAGACCATTGGAACCTTGACCCATCATAGAACTGTGTCACAGAGACGTTATGATTCAAGTCATAAGAAGTGTCAAACAAATTGTTTTATAATGTCACAGTAACACCGTTCTATGGTGGTTCAGAGTTCCATTGGGCTGATAGTACCAATACGACTTGGGGGTGTTTAAAAACCAACCCTACTATTTTCTCAAAAGCCAGCAGCGCAATTGCGAATCCTATGGTGTTACAGGTGTATATGGGTTGTTGTGATATTTACCATGAAGTGATTATATATTTAAAAAAAAGGATTTTCCCATTGTTTACAGATCCATCACATCCCGACCACAAATTGCTATTAGAGGCTCAAAAAGAAATACACGAACTACTAGAACTTATTAATTGTACAGAGAGAGAAAGTTTAGAGTTAGAGCAACAACAGCAGACACTGAGGGATCTTGAACAGATGGTCGAAGGTCTATCTAACTTAGCTTCTGCTGAAAGAACGTTCCTAAGGCATGAGACAGTCGCTATGTTGTCCGCCCAGGGGACCATTAAAGATAGAGCCCTGTTTCTTTTTAACGATATTCTTTTGATAACAAGTGTGAAGAGACGAACAGGAACTATGAAGAAACCCATTCCGTAAGTCTTTGGGTTGTTAGTTATACATTGAAGCATCATAATCGTTGTTGGGTATGTGTTACGTTTGTTGCACACCCGTGTTTGTAAAACGTCTCTTAAATTCCAAATTATTTTCTGCTGGTAAAATATATTATTATGTGGGTACATGTGGTTTAGTAAAATTCAGTAAAATGAATTAATGAATAATAATTGATGATGTTATAATGTTTTCTTAATTGCAGAACATACCAAAGTAATATAGCAAGTCAAATGGAAGGCAATAAGTACAAATTATTAATGAGGATATCGCTGTCGGAGCTTGATATTGTGAAAGGTATGTTAAAACCATTCAAAGTAATATAATTTATTGTTGATGAAAATCTTCTTGAAGACGCTTCTATAAAGTAAGGTTTTCGACGAAATAAAAAAAACTGTAACGAAAAACTGATATAAGTTTAATATTACAGCAAAAGACGAGAATCTGAGACGGATTATGAATGAAGTAGAAACGTTGACGCAGGATGTGAACACTCTAACTCAGATTTCGGAGCAAGTAGCAGCATTACACACGCCTCATATGCACTTAGAAGAGATAGTGAGAGACATGCTTCATACGATGAACAGGCAACTGTCAGACAGACAAAATAGTGATACTCAACTGTGTTATATGGAGATAAGTTTAAATACTACGTAAGTACCTTGTAACAGTTGGTGTTAAAATTCTAGGAAGGTGATGATAAAATACTATTATATGATTGATCCATTTGCAGAACTGGACCAGAAAATTTAACATTAATATTCTCAAAGACGGATAAAAGAAGCAGTTGGGAGGAATTGATTAATGAAACTAAACAAAAGCTTTGTAAGTAGAAAACTCTTATCTACTTTCCAATCACTTATGATTAACTACATCTTTGAACAGATTTAACTAGAAGGAATGTTGAATTGAATTTAATAATTAATTAACGTATTATGTGATATTAATAAAGGCTAACCGAATAATTGAAACGATTATATTTTTTACCCATGTGCATATCTGTATCATTGGCGACACGTTAGCCTAGTTGGTAGTAGCACTGCCTACGAAGCTAGCGGTCCTGGGTTCGAATCCCGGTAAGGGCAGATATTTGTGCGATGAGCGCGAGTATTTGTTCCTGAGCCATGGATGTTTTATATATGTTTAAATGTGCATTAATTGTTGTCTAGTATCCATAGTAAAAAGCCTAGAGCTTAGTTACTAGAACAATTTTTGTGACTAACTTCTGATATTTATTTATTTATCTGTATTTTCAGGTCTTATTAATCGTGACCTCGTGTAAGCTAGACATATTATCAAACGCGGGGTGTATTTGGAGGGGTCTTTATTTCAGGAACGTCATGGGTTTTAGTTTTTGCTATCTACTGACATATCAAGCCAGATCGCGTTTTGAAAGCTTTGTTTCGTTAGTTTTGTTGCTTCAATTTCAGGTGTTTATGGGCAAGAAAGGCCAGCGCCAGAGTTTCTATCACCCGTGCCGATTAGGAAAACTCGCGCTGGATTGCAGTTCACTTGTGCTGCACCCACGTTACCACCGAAAGGGCAGTCACCCGATGTTTGGGTAAGGTCGTCAATATATATGTCTTAACAATCTTTTAAACTTGGGGATGGCAATGCATTTTTTGCAGAATATACAATTATACAGGGTGACTGGATATTCGATACAATCCTTTTATGGGGACATAGACGAGTTCATTTGGAGCAAATTAGGTCCTGTAGTACCCTGGCCGAAAATTATTAGTTTCTGCGATATTCATAATTTTAATCTGAATTTTCGTGATTTTCCCTTGTCCGTGTCACGAAAAATCCTTAATGTCATGTTTAAAATAATAACTAATTATGATTTTGGATAAGTGAAAGATCACCAAAGTTCGGATTAAAATTGTGAATATCTCAGAAACGAATAATTTTCGGCCAGGACACTACACGACCTAATTTGCTCCAAATGAACTATTCTATGTCTCCATAAAAGGATTGTATCGAATATCCAGTCACCTTGTATTTGTAGGCCTCAGAATCCATTTAAGTACCAGGTGGCCTGTGTGTTCATTTTCCTTCTTCATGCCATAAAAATACTAAACTTTATTATTAGATCTGACATACTCGTATCAACACCATTTCCATTATAATTATCAATGTCAATATAAATATTCATAATAAAGATAACTTATTTTATCATACCTTATTCATCATTCCGTCATTCGATCCACAAAAACGTGTTTTTTTTAATTACTAATATTTAAAATTGACCATTCCAGGTGTGCAATAGCGACGGGTACGTAGGCCAGGTATGTGTGCTGACACTCTCTCCTAAACCGCAAGTGACGTCTTGCAACGGGGTCTGCAACGCGAGGATCCTATGCGTCGCTTGCATACCGCCTGCGCCCGCGCTCACGAGGCAACATACTGTTGATATACCGTAAGTCTTCATCGTTATCATCATCAATGTTAGTTTGTTCTTGTACCAGGTTCTTACAGTTAGATTTTCCTTTCAGCGGTCTTCTTCACCTTTTCTTAATAAAAAGGTATTATAAGTTTGAGGCACTCATTCCCGAAATACCAGTATTTTAAAATACCTGATTCTCAATAATATCGGAATCCCAAAACTAAACATACAAATTAGGGTATTATTTATTATCTTTAACCAACATTTCGAATCTGGTTTTTTGAGAACCTGGTAAAAAGAGTGGTTTGGTATTTTGAAATACTGGTATTTTGGGAATGAGCGGTATGAGGCCAATGTTTGCCGGTCTGTCTGCTTGCTTATGCCTCAGTTGTTGGCTTCGTAGATTTAGTAGGTCAATCAACAGTTATAAGTTCTGAAAATATGTATCGCTATTGTAACAGAGGTTTTTAACCTATTTACAGTTAGTGTATTGTGTTAGATACAGCAGACATGTAGTCAAAAGCTCCATCAGGTGAAATTTCTGTTGGCCAGTTTGTTTTTCACTGTTATACTACCAACTTATTATACTGCCAACTCTGTCTCTTCCACCAACGGCTATCAAGCTGACCGGATTATGTTTTCTATAGAAATTAAAATAAAACGATGCTCATTATACTGCCCACATATAAAAAAGGGCGTATGTCTCGTAAAATCGCGAATGTATTTGTGACCTTAATTCAATTTGCATTGACTATCAAATTGCGTCTTGCGTAGGAGAGCAGTCTAAAATAGGACGTATTTTAATTCGTACAGGGACTTCTCCCACAGTCCCTTGTACTTGTACTGGCAACTACTGAACATCGAAGTAATATTGTTTTCAGGAGTACAAGCTCTCTGAACAGCACGGGTTCAGTGAAGCCTGGCATCAGCATATCCGACCCAGATGACAGCTGTAAGAACATACGACTAGACAGGTACGACATTAGCAGTAGTCATAACTGGGGGGTATTTAGCAGTTTACGCTGAGAGATAAGGACAGAGCTATATAACTGCTATAGCTCTGTCCTTTACGCTCACCATAAAATGAACTGCATAGTTCTGTCATAATAACCACCCTGGTACAACTAATTGCCCGGTTCATTCAATTTAATACCGCCATAATTCGTATGCTATATTCTTTTCGCTGCTGAATTAGAAAGTGACAGATGGTGTTCATATTCCTGTGTTTACTTTTATTGTTACCTTTTTGATTAAGGTTAATCGGTGGTGATTTTTCTTGAGCTGAGGGTAGAAGTAAATTTTTGGAAGTTTAGCGTGAAGTGGGTTTCGTTAACCTTCAGATTTTGACACGCCTCTGTTCATATTCCAGCTCATCATCAAGCGAAGACGACGACGACGGTTCATCCACCAGCGAGAACCAAGACGCCCAATCTGAACGCAGCCAGGAGTCTGCGACCATTCGTCTCCACAACAGCCTCACAGCCTCCCTGAACCACCGGTCGACCCTCACTCCAAACCACAGCAAGAGTCTCAGCACCCCCCATACCGGCCAAAACATGCCGGTTCATCCTGTCATGAAGTCCAATTCAAATCCTGCGGTGGATAAGCAAGCGATGGGGATCACGTCAGGTAAGTTTGGAAGCTAGTTTCTCTTTTTAACTTTGTATTTTATTAACCCCTTTTATAACATCGTTATCGTTATTAGAATTCAACTCTGCGGGCCTAGTACCTATGGTCGCGTTTATTGGGTGACAAAATGTGGATAAAGCATCCGTTACTCTCGTACTTATAATAAGTGTCAGAAAGTGATGGATTTTTTATCCACATTTGTAATGTAATAAACGCAGCCATACTAGCCCCTTCACTCACAATTCTCCATTGTAACACTCGTTACCTTTGTCAATTGATAGTAGTTAGTTGGTAACTTTGTTAAGTATTCGTATGGTCGAGGTCGGCCAGCAAAAATGTTAAGTATTTTTCATCACACTTGCTCGTAAATAGTGTCCTAACATGCTAGAAAAATCGTCCGTAAATCCAAAATAATACCCGCGGGCCTTTTTTTACCATTACGCTTCTAACGTACGTAATAGCCTTTTTTTTAAATATTACACGTGGACTCAAACTATCACAATACGTCAGGACCCCAATTCTTGTGCCATTCGATATGAAGTTTCATTCGAGATGAAATGTCAGTAGCATACAATTTCCTAAAAATCTCGCATATAAACTATTGATCTCGACTGTCACTAGAATCGGACTCCGAACCCGTTTGACATTAGCTGTGGTAAGTCACAGACAATGATGTAGTCTGCCGAGACATATCCTATAATCTGTGGTCTGCCGCTAATAAGTTAAAAATATGATCTTTTGTCTGATTTTATTTCATTTCCTCGCAATTGTGATGAAAAACATTGTATGTTACACGGGTGGTAAAATAAATACAAATCTCGAGTCATTAAAGCCCTCAGCCTTCGGCTTCGGGCTTCTAACAGACTCTCGTTTATAATTCTTTCTTTACCACCCTTAATACACAATGTACTATAATTGTCATCGTAACAAACTTGACTTGGTGTCATCGAGATCCAATTTAAGTTTAAGGATATTAAGGACATCACGTGCCTTTATGATTCAATGTCAAAGTTGAGTTGTAAGGAGCGCTGTAAACTTTAATAAATATATTCAAACTGAGCATAGAGGTCAGGTCCTTTGCCCTGCCCTAAGCTGAGAGCTCCGTCACTCCATACAACAAAGTATTCCACGGCCGTTGACATTAAATACGTCTTTCTATATTTCTCCCGTATATAATCTGTCTCTAAGTAAGCTTAACATTTTTAAAGGCTGACTGTATTTACCTCCAATTTCGTAGTAATTTGTCTTTTGTCTTTTGATATTTTGAATTATTTTTGTATCTTACATTAAGAAGTAAGTACCCACCTAACCTTATTGACCTTTACATCGGCTCCCAGGGTCAGGACGATCCATATTTGGTATGACATTTCAAACCTTTTGCATGAACTTAGTTATTAAATCATCTCCAGAGTAAATCGTATGTGGGACTGTTGATTTTGCTTTATGTTTCTGATTCACGCAACGAATTTATAAACGTTTGTCATTAGATTGAAACATCTGGAAACTTCAGCTACACATTAACCGTCTCTGTATGATTTTCCTGTGGTTCAATCATTGTGTTGGTAGTTTTAGTGTAGTTATACAATGTTCCATAATTGGAAATTATTTTTATTGCCTACTATCTGCAACGTGTTATAAGTTACTGAGCTAGTCGCAAAAAACTAGAAATATTTTATGGAGGACATACCAAAACATGAAAACCCAGTTTGGCCTGGGTGAAAACTGCCGGAAATCATTCCTAAAGACAATTTAAAAAAAAAAATCTGGCAACATCGCGTTTTTTTGTTTTTATAGTAATGTAATTTTAGTGCTTTTATAATTTAGTTTACTTAAGAAAGGTAATGAAAATTACGTTTATCTACACACATAATACTCGCTGACGCTCGTTTCATAAAACTACAGTCGTATTTCAAGGCCTCTCATTATGCATCAATTGCATAAACTACTATTAAATTTGACCATATTTAAAAAAATATCACGACCAAAATGCATTACGCACATAAATCGCTTGCTATACAGATTTTATGAATAACATTTGAGAACTTAATTAAACTTTACTTCAAAAGAAATACCAAAAAATATAACTTAGCCACCACCGCTATTACGAAACGACTTTTGAACCCTCGCTTTACCGAATAACATGAATGTCCAAACATTTTTCCAAATAGGGACCTTCTCATCACCTGCCAGCCGCCAGTCCTCAGAAGACAGCGCGACCACCGCCAACCAGCCCACTATGTGGCTTGGAACAGAAGACGGGTGCATCCACGTTTACAACTGTCTGGACAATATCAGGATCAAGAAGAATAAAGTCAAGTTGCAGCACAACTCTGGCGTTCATTCTATTGTGTGAGTTTCATGATCACTTACTAGCTCTGCCGTCCTAAGCAAAAACGCAGTAACTAAGATAAACCTCCTGTAGTAATATCAACCTTATTATTAGCGGCATAGAATTGAATCTGCTTTGGTCATTGAATTCAAGATACTGCTTATTGGATGCTGTTGCTGTTGTCCGCGACTCCCCCCGCGTAACTTAACTATGTCGTTTACCCATTGTCCTTCGGGATTCAAGCCTCGGTTTAGCTGTGAAAGCATACTTACTTTCTCATGTCATTTATGATATTAGTATGGATATTACATAAAAATACTCTTCCGTGATTGACCGACTGATAAACAACGCATCTTAAACTAAAACACTGAAGCTAGGTCTTCAAATTTGGAAGGAATATTTCTTGAGTGCTTGAGTTGGTGTCCGACAATGATTTTCCGAAAATCGTCCACGAATAGGGGGAGTAGTGGGAAAGTTATTCTGTGTGTTAGAAGTCGCAGGGTGTGGTAAACCAGCCATAAGTCCTTGAACTAAGTCTGGGACTAAGTCAATTTGTGTAAGTTTGTCCCGTGGATATTTACACATGTGCTTATTTTTCTGTCAGTAATTCATTCAAGGAGGACTTTACTCCATGAATAAATTTTTCCTATTACTATTTTTCCGTTTTATTTAAGCTACAATTCTTGTTTTTTTTCCAGGTATATGGAGGGGAAAGTATTCGTTGCACTTGGCAACGGTGACCTTGTGGTGTATTGTAGAGATATAGGTAATATTCATTTCTTTGTTCAACATTTATTTAGAAAATGTTTAAAAATACCAAGCTAAAGTTCCATTATGTTATTTTAACATTAAGTTATTCAATTTATTAGAGATCTCTATAAGTTGAAAGCTAATTTTGCCAGCAGAGGGGTAAGAAAAAAAGAGGTGTACCTCAAGGTTCTATACCAGGCCCACTCGTTTTCCTTTCCAATATTTTAATGACGACATTCTTCCTCTTTCTAGATGGTTCCTGGACGGAGCGTTCCACGATCCCGGTCGGCACAGGCAGCACTCCTGTCAGCAGCATGCTGCTCTCGGGCGGAAAGATGTGGTGCGCCACGCACTCTTCTATCAAAATTATAAACCCGCATACATTGCAGGTCAGTATTGTAATGATGTTTTAGCAGATTTCATTTCAGATATTTTAAGGGTAATAAATAAATCCTTGTGACACTTAGTATTTTACATGAAAGTACTGCCTCTGAGAAAAATAATAGATTTCAACCTACTTTTCTGAATAGATTACGTTAGCCAAAATAATAAAACATAAAGGTATTAAGTTGCGTAACAGTTATAAACGGACGTTTTTACTGTGGTTTGAATTGTCTATGAGTTGCTGTACGGGGGAATTCAAAACGTGGTTAGAACCAGTATATTATTATTAGTGCCATGATAAATATCCTCGATAGTTTAAAAATTACATACCTACTCATAACTCTGCATTGATCCAAAATTTTAAATATCAATTTCAATTAAATGGACATAATTCCACGTTTAAGGTCGACGAAACATTCCAAATAAGTTCCGAAACAAAGCCGATCAGCCACATGGCGGTGGCCGGTGGTTCCATCTGGCTGTCCCTTCACAACGCCGCACAACTACGCTGCTACAACGCGTCTACCAGGGAACAGCTAGCTGAGATCAACATCACGCCGCAAGTCACCAAGATGCTGCATGGTGAGTGTAGAAATGTAAAGTTGGCGTTAAACAATAATTCAGTGGCTGTAGCCATCGTCTCTAATAGCTGCCCTTCCACAACACCGCGCAACTACGCTGTTAATACCCTGCGCGCGTTGCTACGCCACTAACTAAAATAACTCAGAAACTTTCGTAGACTCGTGCACAACACTTTGCTCAAGATCATCACATGATCAGACAAACATTCAATTTTATATATGTAGATATGAGTCAAGCAAAATTTATCTGAAATGAGCATACAAATAGGAAGGGCAGAGGTGAAACCGACAGTGGCTCAGCAAAATGCCCAAGTGTCAGACACCTATAGCGATGATTTTCAGCCAGTACCATAAAACAATTGCATCTTCTTCCAGGTTGCGACGACATAATCCGACAACACAAGGCAGCCTGCCTCCGCGTGACCGCTCTACTGGCCCACCGAGATACGCTCTGGGTCGGTACGAGCGCCGGCGTACTGTTAACGGCACCACTCCATAACTCTCCTAATACCCGCACTGGGACGTTTACCGTGCCCACTCTCACAGGTAACAATATAGAAAAAGTTGTATGTTGACGACACGATCATCTGCGGTCATGGAATAGAAGTTGAACCTGCATCTTCTCTGGCTTTCGAGGTTCAGTACCCTTACCATGAGTTGCAATTACCTTACTCGCTAGCGAATCTAATGCTCTGTCCATAACAGTATTGTTATAGAGTCCGAGGGGCAGAGCATTCGACTCGCTAGCGAGTACGGTAATTGTAACTCATAAGGGCACAGACGCTTTTTCTAATGATCCTATTAAAAACCACAAGAAACGTAGGTGTTCTTAACTTAAATTTGTCCCGACTTTCAATGTCCTTTGATCTACTCCAGTCATTTTAAAATAACACTAAATTCCTATAGATGAAGGGTTCTCAATTTAAAATGGAGCTCACGTAAGCTAGCGGACACTGTTCTTAGACTTATAATTATTATTGATATGGCAAAAATAATTAGAACTGTTAATTGCCAATCGTAATCATTATGATGTTATTTGACAACTATTGAACGATAACTTATACCACCAATGCATTTCCGCATTCAGAAAGGAGTAGGTGGTTTTTGACGGTCTTGACGGATTTATACTAAACGTGTTTATTCTTTGTCAGGTATAACCTATGGTCACACTGGCCACGTGAGGTTCCTAACCCTAGTGGAAAACACAGCGCCTCAAAAGCAACCAGCAAAACCAGCCCAAGCCAGTCTCAAAACGAAAGCTTTATCCCGGAGATCAGCCAACGCTGAAAAACTTCAAAAACAGGCGGACAGTACGCAAAATAACAAGGAAACCTTGATTATTTCTGGAGGCGACGGCTATGAGGACTTCAGGAGTTCTAGTATGACCGAGGATGCGGGCAGAGAGGACTCGACCAATCACCTCCTCTTGTGGAGAGTCTGAACGAATTTCGACGCCTACAGGGTTTACGATTTCCAAGGCCAGGCGATAGATGTCGCGTTCTTGGTTCCCAGCGTCGCGAGATGGCGGCGTGGAGTTTGGAATTGACGTTTTGTGTTTTTTCGAATGTGATTTTAATGTCTCGAAGACACTGAATAAAGAGCCTAATATTATTTAAAATGTTTTCGAATGATTATTCCAGCTTTTAATTTAGATCGATGTACGCTAATCTAATGAAGTAAATTAATAAAACGTTAAAGTGTTGCGCCTGTGTGCGTGGGTATATGTAGGATTTTGAGATTATTAACGATTAGTTAAGGCATTAAATGTCATTTATCCTGCGGCCATACATTATTAGAATACCAAATAATCTAAATTTGAAGAGGTATTAACATCATTAACAGTATTATAGAAGAAATCGTGTTTAAACATCACTATGAAATGACCTGTTAAGTACCTTATATAGACTTTTTATAATAATGATTGAAAGTGTTTTAGAGTTGTTTACAAAAAAATAGCCATATCAGTCAAGTTACGAATGTCCCTGTAATAGATGTGAACATGTGAAGCCAGATGTAAGTAGATATACATATTAAAAGTAGGCATTGCGTTGAGGTTATTAAAATAGCATAATACGGACGGTAAAAGTATTACAAACATTTATGTTATTCTATAACATTGTTTTTATTTAATTTCTGATGAATTGTACAATGATCCTATGCAGCATGAATTGATAACTTTCTTAATGATTGCTCAAGAATCTTTGATGTTACCTATGATGGATTTACTAAGAGCGAACTTCAATAAAATAGGATGTTTGGATGTATCCTATTATATAATAATACAGTAATAAAAGAAAGCCACACTAAACTGTTTTTCATTTATTTTTATGGAGATAAAAACAGCTAAAGAATAAGGTTTGTTGAGGGAGGAAATAATAAAAGGGTTAGAGTTTGTATAAAGGCATCAAAAAAGGGTAATTATTGCCAATAAATTGATAATAGGTTTAATTTAAAGACAAAACTGAGATACGCGAACGATAGCCATAAGGATAAGCCTAGAGGAAAGAACAAGATTATCAATATCTTTATTCAAAACAACGAGACACAATCAATTTCTATAATTATTCTCCTTTACATAGATTCTTGTGAAAATTATTATAACCTCTTAAGAACATCAGCTACTCGTACTGTTTTTCGTTTTCATTTGTTTAACTTATGTCAATAAGAGCCTAAATGTAAGCATAGTTTAGTGACACATAGCAGCAACTTGGCTCATAAATTCTTCTATATCATTTTCTTTGACTTCATTTTTTTTACCTCTACTAACAAAATAAGGATCATTTTGCAATTGGGCAGCCAGTTTCTTTAAAATGTTCCTTCTGTCCCTATCGTTTTCATTTATCTCTCGTTTAACCTTCTTACTTTCACTTTTCATGAGCGTTAATTCAAGCGTAGCACAGATAAGTTCTTTAGCCTTCACGAACTCATCGTGCCCTGCTGCATTAGCTACTGAATTGTCATTTGTGTCTTTTTTTCCCCGCGCTATGTAAAACGGATCGTTGCGTACGGACTTTACTATTTCTTCTATCGCCCCTCGCCTTCCTCTGGATGTTTTGTATAAATTCTTCTTTTTCCCTCTTGAAATGAAAAATGGATCAATTTCTGCAGAAGAACGGCCGCTTCTCGCGACGATAATGTAATGTGGCTCGTTGGCATATATCCTATCATCCATAACTGTACTCGATACTGAGGGTTTAGCGGTAAGTTCATATTGATAATCATTTTTGAATGGTCTAGCCATAAGTTGATTTTTAACCCGGGACCCACTAAACAAATGCTTCAACTGACTATTCCTTCCTCGATTCACCCAGAAATGCCCATTTGGCACCATATCATCATTCTTTTTTACTCTCGATAGGTATTCAATATCGTATTCTACTTTATCGATAGCTTCCATTATAGATTCTTTAAGATCTTCCTTACGCCTACCTCTGTTACCCCAAAAAGGGGGAGAATCGTCATTATCTTTCTTACCACGATTACCCCAAAAAGGATCATCTTCTTTCTTTCCTCTGTTACCCCAGAAAGGGTCTTCTTCTTGTCTCCTACCACGATTTCCCCAGAAAGGCTCATCATCTTGCCTCCTTCCGCGATTTCCCCAAAACGGCTCTTCTTCTAACCTGCCTTGTTTCCCCCTAAAACGTAATTTACTTTCTCTACGACCTCTGTTACCCCAAAAAGGATCATCTTCTTGTCTTCTACCCCTGCTGCTCCAAAAAGGATCATTCATTTCAGTGTCATCTAGTATTTCGTCAGAATTGCGTCTTCCTCGGTTGCCCCAAAAGGGAACCGTGTCTTCCCTTCGGTCTTTTAAACTCGGATAACCATTTAACTTCGGTGATGCTTTATCATAATCATTATTAAAACCAAAAATGTCTGAATATGGTGAATCAATGTAATGCTCTTCAGATGATCGCCTTCCTCTGTTTCCCCAAAAAGGTGGATCTATGTTCAATTTGTTTTCCGGATTTAGGAATTTTCTGCTTACTTCCATGTTATTATCGCTTTTCGTCATATCTTTAGTGAAAACTTGTCTTTTCCCTCGGTTAGCCCAAAATTGGTTATCATCATCGTCCTTGAAAGCAGATCTTTTCACGCGGTCATTTGTTTTTCCTTTGATGCCTTGTTTATGGTTTGATTTCGTTGATTTTGTCTTGTTACCTTCCCCATAATCAACGTTAGTTGACAAAATCAGCAACAAGATGGCTAACACATTTAGCCGCTCACGCATTTTTTTGATTGCTGCAAAAAATAATTAAAATCATTAACCTCCATACGTTTAGCCTAACCTAATGGATAACTCCAAAGAGTAAACACTAACCAAAACCAATCAAATGATTCAAATGCCATTGAAATCGTAAATGGAGACATTGATAGGAAAAGACTTTTACAATTATCTATATCCTGTGAGTGTGTCTATATCCCATTCACTCTCCTAAGGTTCCATAGTCTATTATTTTATTTATGAAGTCATTACGTAATGTGACATTATTTCATTGCAAAAATGTATATAAAGAAACATTTTCAATACATTATAATAACACTACGATTTAATTAACAGAGGCGGTATCATGGCGACCCCTTCCTCCAGAGCTATCTCATAAACCCAGGCCCATCCAATTTTCATAAAACCCAGCTAAAAACCATTGCGATTAAATTTGTATCTTGTTAATAATAACATCCTCATCTGTCCATCCATTTCGGAGCTACCTACTACTTGTATACCCCAGACCGACATACATATCGTTAGTACTTTAGAGAAAACTCGTATCTGATATTTTGAGATGTATAACGTTGAACTTAATTCTCTTCACATTTAAGTTTAAAACCTTACGTCACGAACCATGAGATATGAGGTTTTTTTCAAAACTATGACGATTATACAAGATAGATATACGAGTTCCTTGGTCTATAAAAATCGAGTGATTGATAATGTTATATGAATAATTAAATAAATCAATATTTTATCAAACTATGGCCACAAACCAAATCAGATAAGGACTGATTATTTATTTTATACATTTATTTGCAGATAAAAAAAACGGGATTTCGGCTTTAAAACAATCTCATCGATTTAAAGCTAGAAATGGAACAATTAAAAACAAAAGAATTTTTCCGTTACAAATTGCCAACGAATCATACAAAAAATTGAAATGATTGCACAATATCCAAATAAGTGCTTACTATCTTTAAACTAACTTTTAAATAATTTGAAGAAAGGAAAATAATTTTGTAAATAGGTATAATTATTTAAGTTTGGTACTTCTTAACCCTTTATTTGTTCAAAAATAAAAAACTACCCTTTCTTTTGTATAAGGTTACATTGTTTTTTATTAATCTGGAAAAGGTTCCATTTGGTTAAATAAAAATAAAAATATTAAATATGACTATATGATATAATAGGACATAACCAATAAATTGACAAAGTCCTAAACAAAGTTCTAGGCTTGTAGGTACTATGGGTACTAAATACCGATAAATTTACTTATACAAACTTAAATAAAAATAAAATTTCCAAGACTCAGGAACTACTCGCGCTCATCGCACAAATTTCTTCCCTTATCTAGATTTGAACCCGGGACTACTAAGCTTCGTAGGCAGGGTCACTACCAACTAGGCTGACTTGTCGTCAAATCATAGTGCATATAGAATGCATTCGAAGTTACTGAATTATTCTACTTTAACAAAGAGATATACCGACAGATGTTCGCACCATGAAGACCCTTATTTTACACTTTTAGCACAAAACCCTACACTTGAACCTTTTTGAGAACGTAAAAATTAAAATTAACATAGATAAAAAACAAAATGTTAATACATACACAGAACCACATTTCCAAATTAAGAATCTAAAAGCCATATCGAATAATACTCACAATTTTCTTGTCTTCGTCAAATTCGAATCATAGTCGTGACCGGCCGACGCTGCTAGTACAGATCTTCTGAGGCTGACCAGCTGCTACCCGCTTTTATAAGGACAACGTCAGTGGGCGGAGTCCCAGGGGCTGTCACATTGGATTTCATTTGTTCCACTGTTTTCTAGCGGATTTCTCTGGAGGCTGTGTGACCGTAACGTTATTAAATTAAACCAACGTTTGTTATGTATTACACCGGACTGCTTGGAGAGTAGGTTCTGCTTTTGCAGGATGCAGGTTCGATTTCTTGTTTTATTTTTTAGAGGTCTTAAAGTTTTTTTTAAGGGTTTCAATTTACATGATTTGTTTTTGGGAAGTATTACTAGTAAACCCTAGGCGTACTTTTTCTTAAGTACCCGAAACCGACGTGCGTGCAGGACTCGATGTATGAATGTAGACGAAGCGAAAGACATTTGACAGGATCGTAGCAGGTGGAGAGATGTGGTCTCTGCCTACCCCTCTGGAAAACAATTAGTGATTTAATATATTATTTAATAATTCGATTGAAATAGTATTTTAAGTGTTAATTTAAAAAATATAAGGACTAAATCAAGACTTCACTTACAGACTCCCATTGTGTTACGAGAATGAGTGATACGGTTGTATGGTTAATTTAAAATAGATAAAAGAAAAAAATATATAATTGAAACCCTAACTACGAACAATATTTTGATAATCACCCTAAAATATTTTCTAGTTAAATAAAATAGGTACCCATGTTATTGAAACGCTTGGTCTTTTTCCATAAGATTTGCCTTCAAATATGACTTTTTTAATTTTGACAACCGATCAAATACTCTCAACTAATCTTGTTGTTAGTTACAATTATCTTTAACTAATAAATTACGTACAATGTGTCTCTGTTTAAAAACGATTTTTATAAGGATTAGTATTTTGTAAGGACACGTTGACTTACTGTTTTATTTCCTATAAAATATAAGGTTAATTTATCACAGCGGTTTATTATACGGCGTATTCAATGATCTAAAGTAAATTGTAACCAACAATCAACTCATCAAGAAGTTTTTGCTTGCCGGTTAATTTAGATAAAAGATATTTGTAGGCAATTGAATGGAAAAAACGCAAGTGTTTCAAATAAAATGGCCGCCCATGGTATATTTAATTATTTTGCTCTCCTATGTCTCTGATATGGTAACATTTAGATATAGGTTAAAAGAATGCGTGGATTAGGGAAAGGTTAGGAAAGGACATTAGCATTGAAAGTAAACAAGGTTCAATATCTACTTTCAATGCAAATGTCCGTTCTAATAAACATATCAAAAGCCAAATACAAATCCTTGTATCCTTTGGGAGGATTTGGGATTCATCGAAAATTGAATTACCAGGCCTAGATAACGTACCTATAGTCATAAGTTTAGTAAGGTTAGGATTTTGGTGGCAAAATATGGTTCTAGAATCCATGGAGTCGCTATTTCCTAGTTATAACTACATTGATTTTGGTCTTTAGTTTTATCATAATCCTAAGTTAACTAAATACATTTTTAGTTCACTTTATCCATACCTACTTATATTTTTTTGTCTGTTACGTTATCACAGCGGAGATATTATCTTTACCAAAAAACCTTTAAACACGTTTAGCGATGTGACTATACTGAAGGTCAAAATCAAGGTGGTATGTGAAATCGAACAGCGACTCCATGGATCCTAAAACCACGGATTTTAGACAACTTACGAAACGTTTAAGATTGACGTAAACTGCCAGTCTATCGCGTCAAACGCTTATGTCAATTACATACATACAAACATTAAATCACGCCTGATTCCCAGATCGTAAAGTTAATAAAAGCTGTCATAATGTAGACAAAACGATAACAGTATGCAAAAAGATAATGTTCGAAAAGGCACCAAGTGCACAAACGTTTATTAAGTTTAATGTCGCCGTAGAAGTCGGAAGCTGTCACTTACTACCTAGGACGGTTTCTGCAACTTGGTGCAAATGTATGATACGGGTTCAAAACTTTATAATAACAGTTATTTTTGTTGTTGTTTTGTTCTCTATTATTCTTGAGTAGGCTTTATCTACCTTCTAGAAACTTTCATTGAGGTTACTTCCTATTAACACGGTCAGTAGCAGAATTTACTTTTTTTCCAAAATCAAGGATTCTATTCTATTCTCTTCTATTACACGTTAAATAGTCATGTTCATTCCTATATGTTACCAGTGGATAAAACATAGAAAAAAAAACAGTAGTTATGTACTCTAGCAGATATATTCTAGTCTAGCATAATTTTAATTGTAGTACCGTAATTGTAGGGCGCGGTGGACACATTGGACCAAGAAAAAAGGGCTGAACATGAAAAAATACGTTCTGTATTTGTTATTAAACAATCCTGTTTTCAATTTACGAAGCTCTGTCAGTCATATTGACCTTGCACAGTGCGTCAGTGTATGTCAAGTTAAGAAGTGGGCCGGGATTTAGTGGATTGAAACAAGACAGTCTTGACGCTAAGACAAATCTACTGACGCCTTGCTCTTTGGATAAAAAGATAAAAAAGATAAAAGATAAAAGATGTTTATTCAGTAAGTAGGCCGCACGGGCACTTTTACACGTCAAAAATCTACCAGCGCTTCGCAAGAGACCACTGCTGAGAAGAAGCGCCGCAAGAAACTCAACAGTTAGTCGTTTTTTAAATATACAATATTAAAACTTAACCTATCATTATATAAAACAATGAATCTAACATACGATAAGAAATAAATGTATTCACGCGTAGTTGAGCAGGAAAATGTGTCAAAACTCTGAGTTTTCTCCACAACTAATTGGTAGTACCTAAGTAATAGAAAATAATTATGAAAATTATACTTAATTATGATGGTGTAATACAACTACATAAAAGTTTCGATACATTCTCCTACAGAAACCGTGTCCCCTAGACAATATACAATGTTCAAGTACATATTTCTTACGATTAAGTTATTATTAAGTTATTTGGGTGTTTAGTTTAGGCCAAGCACTTTGATCTGATAGATAGTCCTCGAGTCCTCGACCCTATAGTAAGCTTTAGACATCAGCGACTTTTTCAAGGAATTGGAATTGGAACAACCTATATACATACATAGGCCAAAAGCCATTTCCTCCTTCTTTGACAGTCTTGTAAAGAAAACCACATTGAAAAATGTCCAGTGGCACAGAGTGAAGCTACCCGGCTTTGCCCTGCGGGCACCTGACGCGTCCGTCCGGCGTGATTACAACTGTGGGGAGGCAGGGGTGCGGTGGACACGTTGGACCAAGAAAAAAGCGCTGTACATGGAAAAATGCGTTTCGCACTGGTTTTATAAGCAGTAATCTGTAGTCAATTCCTAAGTTCAACATGGGAAAAATAACCATAGATACATTATAAGTATTACATCTAGTTGTATGTCGGAATAATAGGTTTCTTAATGAGAAGTCCATTAAAGTGAGTAAGAATAATGTCCGGTACGCCTCGAGTGGGCACCTGACGCATATGTCTGGCGTAATTACAGCCGTAGGGAGGCCAGGGCGCAGTGGACATGTCGGGGAAATGACAGCTAAATATGTAAAATAAATTGATGGTATACCAAAATATTTGTATGTAATTAAATATTGCCAAAACAGAAATTACAGTAAGTAAATCAAAGTATTCATTTATTCAGTGTATTGAATTTGATAACAAAATAAGGTCTTTCATTTGCAATAATTAGTCCTTTGATCTATGACATAGTAATTGATGACATTAGAAATGTTTTCATGCACTTTTTGTTTATTATGTATCTGATGGACCAGGTAAATAATTCTACTTTTTGATATAGTCTCTAGTAGGTTTCTTGTCTGCAATATTTCCTTTTCATACTGTTATTTCAGAAGGTAAAATGAAATAATCCGAATACTTACACCATACCGCGAACCTAAAGAAATTTTGCGGCTTCTCAAGAATTCCCCGCTGAGTCGACAAAATTAATATCCTCGCCCTATTTTCTCCTTACAATTTCCAAGCTTTGTGTTCTTTACACGTCAGTAGAATAAGATCGACAAGATTGACGAAATGATTAAGTTATATTTAAGGTTTTAAAATAATATGTATCACAATTATAACAACGGGCTGTATTCAACTCTTCATACTAACGAGCTGGGTAGTGATTCTCTCAACAACGACGGTTCAACAGACGAACGAGTGAATGTCCAAGCTTGTGCGAACAAAATATATTTTAGCGCGTACATTTTCAATTTAGCAGCATGGTTTCTGCCGATAGATCGAACGTGTTAGGCTGCTTAATTGATAACGCACGCGCTAAAATGTGTCTTGTCCGCTCTGACGCGACTACTTAAACTCGCCGCTGGGATTTCGCTCGTCCGTCCGACCGTCCGTTGTTTTTTGAAAGAACTCAAGATTGCAAGATTGCTTAAGACTGTAAAATATTGATAAGATGGAGTGCCTGCTTACTCGTAACTTCACCGGCGGTCTACTCTCACATCAGAACACATCAATCCCAACACTAATGCGTGGAAGCTGTTCAAATGGAGCCTGAATAAAGCTTCCCCACCCAGCTGAAAATTTACATACTCGTAGCTATTTGGATACAAAGAACTGCCGCAACGACATTGTGCCCAAAATAAAAGACGTTAAAAATACGAGGTATAATTATTTTCCTTATTCCCCCAAGCTCCCCACACGTCAGTCCCTGTGTGTGTTTCTGGTAATGGCATTGTAGCAACACAAGTAGACTTATAAGAGTGGGAAAGGACTCCTTATTGCAGCCTGGGGCGGGGGCAAAGTAATACTTGACCTCTGCCTTTTAATGTCAATATGGGGACAAATTAATAAATGTTGCCGTGGTAACGAAAACGTGGTAGTGTGCGAAGTTCCAAAAATACTCTTGAATCACTTTATTACCTTAGGTTATATTCTTAGATTACGTATTTAAAATTATACGTAATCAAAAAATGTCCTGTCCTGTGAATGAAAGTGTATTAATATCCAAAAAAAAGTAATTATAAACACATTGTCAACCTTAATAAGCTGTCATCTTAGTCATACAACTTCTGTGACAGAAGTTCTGTCAACTAGGGTTGACATTATTTTTATACATCGTGTGTCCATTTCAGACGTACGAGTAGATAGGTATCTAAATATATAAAAGGAGAAACTGACTGACTGACTGACATATCAACGCACAGCCTAAATGGCTAAACGTAGGCACTTGAAATTTGGAAGGAACGTAGTTTAGTTTAGGTACCGTAGAGGTGCACTAAGAAAGGAATTCCCGAAATTCCCACGGGAACGGAAATTAGCGGGAAAATTATTAACTCAAAAAAAATGTTTTTCCCAACGAAGTGGACACGGGAACAGCTAGTTATTTATAATTGTAGATAAGTTGACGGTTTGATTGTGTAACTTTAGATAAGTATACAATTGTTCGATATTTTAACACAAAGCTCAAATAATTGTAGATTTTAAACGGGTGGCATTTTAATCGTAGGACTTACAGACGTAAATATTACGACTGAAAATGTTTAAACCGATCGATATTGTAACTTTAGATATTACCCTTATGCACCGATATGTACCCTTCCCTCAGGAATAAAGTTAAACGAGTTCTACGCAAAGTCGCGGGCAAACGCTCGTTCATGGTCACTATAGTGATCTTACGATTTGGCAAGAAACTATTCTAAATATAGTTCAAGTGCAGTTATCGGTTCCAACTACGCAGTTGCATAATGAAAATTAAAAAGGTATAGCCATAGCGACTTAGATACAAAACAAACCTATTTTTTCTGTCACACAGGCCACCTGATGGTAAGTCGGATCTGTGACCCATACACATTTGCATTCTCAAGACTACAATCTAAAGATACCAATCCTAAGCTAAGATGGAATGCATCTCAACGGAACACATCAGTATGAACACGTTAGTACCAAGAAACTATGAAGGTTCCTTGTCAACTACAGAACCTTTAAACACTCGCTTCAGAATCAGTCCATGCGTTTGGGAGCTTAGACTTTACACACAGACACAGATACATAGACACCATGGACCTAAAATAAATACGGATGTAACGTTGCACTAAAAAGGTGTGAAGCATGCAAGGTCGGCACTTTCGTTCGTTATACACGACTAACCGCACGCACACATACATTAGGTAAGACAACGCGCCGAGCCCGCACGCACACAGACAGCCATTTAGCATGCTTCACTCATGATTAGACGAGGTTACGTATTTTTTTTAGGTCCGTGCTTAGACACGTAGATGCACGAATACATACACAAGTTAAACCCCTCTTTGAGCGTTGGGGGTTATAAATAACCTCCACTTCGGCACCAGAAATAGCCCCGTTTGAAAGTATTCTGGTACGGCGTATATCGAAACGCACTATTCCGTGCTATGATATTAATAATAATGCCAGCGTGTTTGTGTTTCATCTGCGATTCCTCTAGACTGAGTGGGTTTTGGAGGACACGTACAGACAGCCAGCACAACCGTTCTAATAGTATAGATGTGAAATTGCGAAAGAAAAGAAGAAAAAACATGTTTTGTTTGTATATAAACCTTTATTACATACAATTTATAATTCAAATTCAAAATTCAAATTTCAAAATATTTATTAAGTAAATAGGCCACATGAGGGCTCTTTTACACGTCGTCAAATATGTAGCAGGGTTGTACAAAAACAAGGTAACCTTATTCCTTTAAGTGGCATCTTTCAGTTAAGTGAGCGATTGGGAAAATAAAGATGACAAGGAATAGCGACATAAGATAACACAGGGGCTGTTTCAGAATCGACCAGTAAATTTATCTATTTATTATATTTAAAGTTGGTTCTCTCCTTGACTATTTTGAAGTGTCAGAAAGAGAAAAGGCTAAATTTATCCGTCAAATATGCTTTACTTGTCGATTGTGAAACGGCTGGTGGAAGAACTTAAGTACCGGTTAACTGGGGTTACTTTGATTTACGGGGTAACATTGCTCACCCTTAAAACGATAACAATTTTAGTGGTAATCTTCTTAAATTATTTAAATAATTGTATAACTGTATAAGTAGCCTGCTCCTGATGAAACATTTAATAGAATAATTGAATATTAAAACTAGTTTTTGGGTGGGCAATGTTACCCCGTAAATCAAAGTAACCCCAGTTGACGGTACTTAATTTAAACTGCTATCAAGAAAAATATGGATATAAGTAGAAAAATACAATACTTAAGTTAATATAGGTAAGTGATAAGTGATAAATGTATAAAAATAATAAGCAGGAAAAAGTTTTTACAACAAAGTTAGGTATAGCAAAAACGAATAGCAACCCGATTACATATTTTGACATAATCGTCCACGTATATTAAATACTCACGCATGTTTATACTTATCCCCCCTCCCTCTTAACCCCCCTTGTGATACATGGTGACGTAAAACCTAACCCTGCCCTCACCCAAACTACGTGTTGGTACAAATATACATATTTAAAAAGCAAAAGTCATTAAATGTAATGACGACTCAAGGACACGCGTCACTTTTCATTTAGAATTCGCGCGTTCAACGAAAACCAAATACCTACACGTGATATTCTAACAACAACCCCCCATTTCCTCCCCTCTGTGATTTTTCTGAACCCCCACCGTGTTCGAGCCTCATGTGATTAATGTACGAGCCCTTACAAAGCTAACGATCCCGGTTAGGGCAAATATTTGGGTGATGAGCGCGAGTATTTGTTTCTGCCTTAGGTTTTTTATGTACTACGTGGAATACCCAAAGTACAAGCCTTGAGCTTAGTTTGGGACTAGGTCAATTGGCTTTGACCAAAAAAAATAACTCACGGTTTTTACTTAATAATTCGAAAGAATAGAAAATTTTAAGACACCTATTTAGACGGTTAAGGGAATAAAGGCGTATAGTACTGTTAGGCGATGGGCTTGCAACCTGTCACTTATACACTGGTAAACATCTTAGCCTAAAAGTGCAAAATGTGGTTGCAGAATTATTAACAAATTTTTAGAGTTGTTGGTAATTCTGTAGCTCTGCCTACCCCACTCTGGGAATAAAGGCGTGAGTTTATGTATGTGTATGTATGTATTTCATTAATTTTGTATTTGACCCAATAGTTTTGTTTAAATATCTTTATTTATTTAGCAGACATTTTATGGATGACATGAGTATTTTAAATTTGGGATGGTATTTACTAATAAATTACCACAATTAAATGATCTCCTATGAAAAAAAGTGATTGTAATAGTGTATTAAAACATACTATTTCAAACTGTTTTCGCCTAACCCGTAAGATACACCTAGAACGGCTTCAAGCCGAAAACCAAAGTCAAACAAAGGTTAAATATACTTTTGTCGAAATATCGAAAATAGATAAATATTTCAAAACCTTAATAATACAGAACGGCTTTAAAACCCTTTTCCTCGAAATGGTTTTCGACTTGGAGGAATTGTAAAATATGAACAATCCCAATTGGTGTGACATTGTCCCAAACTAAGCTCAAGGCAAAGGTGTTAAAATTGTAAACGCTATGTTGTCCGAAACTATACAGTTTACTGGATACTTTGATGTTTTTTGGCATCTTTGCAATTATTGATTACCATACACCAAACCTTGACCGTTACGCATTTTCAAATATATCTTTACATAGTAACTACGCAAAAAATACCTCAACGGCAGACTTCCCAGGTTAAGAGCTAAGTAATAAATCATTACAAAACGGGACAGTAATATTAACCGTGGGAGAATACAATAACATACTACTCAACGCTAAAACCACATATCACATTAACTTAAAGTTGTAAAATCGAGCTAACTGCCAACAGAATACGGTTCAAACTTTTTCCATCTTTGTTGAGCAGTTACGAGTTTACGGGAATTTACGATATTTTTTGAGTCAAAACCGGGGAGCGCTTACCGCTTTTATGGGTTAAGTGGAATGCTAACTTTTGTGCTGAGAAGAAGATCCTAGATAAGAACCCATAGTTCACATATGAGACCCTCGCCAAGATGTCTTACGCTAACTAGCTTTTCTATTCGTTTCGTTTTTAAACCAATCACGTCACTGGTACATCACGTGACTATGTTTTTGTACAGCGTTCCGTGAGTCACCAAAACGGTATTGGCTGATAGGCTGTAGGTGCCTGACGCCTCCGATTCGCTACCGCGAGGACACACTCCGTGCTGTTTCTGTCACATTGTTTGTTATCTTTCATTTGTCTATTTGTGTTTCTTCTGTGTAGTTAATAAATGTATTTATTCTTCTTCTTCTTCTTCTCACGTCATAATATACGCGTCATTATGACGCATTTGGTTACAAAACGAATCGTACAGAAACGCTATTTAGCGTAATGCATATTGGTTAGGGTCTTTGACTTTACAGAAGAGAGAAGGCTCATTTGTTGAAGTTGCCTGAACTTTGGAAACAACACCGCAATTAGCGCGTTTTATACCCCTAACGCAAAAAGAGGCACGTTCTAAGTCCACTTGTGTATCTGTGTAACTGTCAGTGGCATCGTAGCTCCTAAACCAACGGACCGATTTGTATGCGGTTTTTTTTATATGAATGTAGGTAATTTAGCGGTGATTTTGAAATAGGTGTAATGAAAATTGGTTTGGCCCTTTAAGAGATATTAGCTCAGAAAGAAGGGGTCACCATTATAATAGGGTTTTTATATGTATGTAATAGTTGTTTGAAAATTGACTCTGAAATTGTTATAATATACTTTTAAAATTAAAAAAGTTTAATAGAAAAACAGTCTCGAGCTATTTGAACTACTAAAGTTATATTTTTCTTCACTGGCGGGTTAGAATATTAAAATGAAACAAAAGTATATTAGTTTGGTTAAAGTTTCGGATAACATTCTATGTATAGGGTGGAAAGTATGAATGCCTTTTTTAAGGAATATATCTTGAAAGTTATTTTATGTACCTCATTGTTAAAAAACCAGTCGGCAACAAGACGTGTGAAATTAAAAATTGTTGTTTTGAAAATACTTTATTACTTTATTCAGGCGACTGAAGTTATATGGTCTGTGGGCCCAGGGCCACAAATCTCTTAAAGATCGTAAAATGAAGACGAGCCTTTTGTGTCCAAAGCAAACCGGACATGGTTAATAACTATATTCTTAACATTTGACTTGGTATACAAATCTATCATATTTCTACACTAGCACCTTGTCGCTTTGACCCTTTTCACAACCTCCTGTAGCAGTCCAAACAAAACGTTAAAACGATAAGGTACTAAACTGTGTAAAACCATTACATGGTGTAAAATCCTTACTTAAAAGGCATCCATATCTTATAGAAAGTAGGGTTCTATTTGCTTTAGCTACTGAATTACAAATACCTACGTTGTTTTCGCATGAAAGACACTAAAAAGTCGTCAATACAAATGCCTGTGTTTACTTATTTTGTTTGTAATTCAAGCAGTTGTCCAACGAGGAGGTGAATGTTAATTTTTAGTGTTGTGGTCAAAAGGAGCTTACTTCTTAAATCTTTACATCGTACAATGCTTATTTGTTATTATTAGTGTCATTCATAATCTTCATGACTGTTTAAAATTTACATGTAAGTATTATAAACGTGCAGTTAACACCCCTTAAACTCAAACTAAGGTAAACACCGGGGGCTGAAGTCATAATAAAAATAAATAAATAAATAAAATAAATAATTAAATATAAGTAATGACAATCTCACACCAATTGACCTAGTCCCAAACTAAGCTCTAGGCTTGTACTATGGGTACTAGACAACGATATAAATACTTATAGAGAAATATATACTTAAATACATAGAAAACATCCATGACTCAGGAACAAAATTATTCGCGCTCATCACACAAATATCTGCCCTTACCGGGATTCGAACCCAGGACCACTAGCTTCGTAGGCAGGGTCACTACCCACTAGGCCAGCGCATCGTCAAAAAGGTGTAAGTCATAGGTGTAGGTCCCCAGATTTAGCCCCAACTGTCGCCATAGTTTAACTTGTCACTACTTACTTGCAATTGGTAAATCGGTATTACTTAACTTATAAGCGGGTTAGAGTTTACATACATACATACAAGTTCCTAGCAGAAATATTAGTCCAATGCTCTTTCCATTTCACTGCAACTTGACAGGATTTAACATGGCCTCTGTACTACATGGTGTCCCCTTATTTCACCGTCACTCATTTCATCGAATGTATAATTACACCGAATTTCAGTTCATCGAAAGCTATTTTCTGGTGAAGCCATGTTGATTTGTTATCTTAAATAATAATAACGTAGGTAAGGTTAGGTTAGTAATAGTAATATCACAAAATGTTAATCCCTGGGCCTAGAAAAGCCTGTCGATGAAATGAAAGTTCTATAAACTATTTTATACGATTATTACGTTTAATGAAATGATTTTTGACCGTGCTATACAGGGTGTTTGGTCGTCGGGTGTATTGATTTTAAGAAATGAAAGGGTCATTCTGAACATTTTTGACACCATTTACTTTTATGCAAACTTGCACGGTTTTAGAAATAATGTAATTTTTTTAATTCTTGAAAATAACGCTATGTTCACTTGAAATACTGTTATTAAACAGCCTGTAGTTTAGTGTTTTACCTTCGCCATACCCTAGTTCTTCAAAATAAATTCAAATTGACGCCTGCTAATGCTTGACTGATTAATTTGCAAAATAAAAGTGTTCAGAATAACCCTAACTATCATCCCTTAAAACCTCTACATCCGACTGCCAAAGACCCTGTATAATACAGTGAAATGTATTTTTAATTTCCCTCCCCGAGAGCCTAATTTGATAATCCTTCTTGTTGCGCGCGAGTGGCTTCAACTTAAGTAATATAAAACTTCGTTAAAAGTTGCAAAGGTTGAGTCGTTACACTGGAGTAACAAGTTTATTCTTTTTTAATGTAATTCACAACCAACGAGATCACATTTTAGCCTACTGATATAATAAATTTGAAAGTTTTATAAATTAGTTAGTTTGTTACTCCTTCACGCTACAACACGGCTGGACTGATTTGGATGAAATGTGATAACCCATTAAATTAGTCAAGTATGTAATTTTAATATTTTAAATATTTATAGCTTCAATGCAAAAAAAGAAAAAGTATACAGATACAAAAAATACTAATTCATAGGCTACAAAAATACAACATTTTTCAAAACCTGACTACACATTTTGAAATTATGGTCTATTGTATGTTAGTAAATACTATTATGTATATACTTTTAATTCAGCCATTTTGGTATTCTTTTTTTAAATTAAAGTAATAGTGACATTCATAAAGTTTATTGCAAGATAAATCTAACATCACCTCAAGTGAAATATACATGGTGTTTTTAAATTGCATTTCTTAAAATAAATTAAAGTACCTTAATGAGATCACCAAAAGTGAAATTAAAATTCAAATCGGTCAAGAAATACGGATGATTGAAGCATTTCAAACTGCTAATTAGACAGAGAGATCAGAAGTGCACTGTGACGTCATTGTAACAGTTCGACTGTAAACTCTACGTAAAATTCGGTTTAGCTAGAAAGAGATAGGAACAAATCTTTGTTGGCTTATATCAAGTTATATCTTGGTTATTCTTATAGGTATTAAAAAAAAAGTTTTTTCACACATGTTTGTTACATGAATCAGCTTTTATTGAAACTGTGAAAAATAAAACAAGAATATTCCATATTTTGTACATGCATACACATTCATACTAACGCCTTCATTCCCAGAGTGGGGTAGGCAGAGCTACAGAATTACCAACAACTTTAAAAATTTGTTTATAAATTCTGTAACCACATTTTGCACAGTTAGGCTAAGAAGTTTACCAGTGTTTTTATTTTAGCTTTAAAATTATGTCCTGTTCCTAAACGAAATGCTTATTTAATTAATGCTAACCGCTTTAAACTAAACGTTCCGCTTGAAGTGATGCAAAAGAATCTCCTACTTGACTCACGTAGCTATAAATATGTTTGAACTAGTCATAATCAAGTGTTTTCAATTGGCCATCGCTCTTATAAATAACTCAAGGAGGTTAGTCATAAAAATGTTTACATAACCTTTTGATGTAATCCTAATTTTGGAATGTCGGTCTTTGAGCGCTATTTTGAAATTTATTAGTTCTTTTTTATAACAGTTTATTATAAATAGAAATTGTATGGTTTTGTTCTTACTATTCCTCTTCTTCTTCTTCAAATTTTTTTTTTTTTTATGGCATAGAGAAGACAAACGGGCACACAGGCCACCTGATGGTAAGTGGAAACTGTGACCCATAGACATTTGCATTCACAAGACTGCCATGCAATCCTAAGACTGCAAATGCGTTGCCAACCCTGAGGACTAAGATGGAATGCCTCTATGCTAGTCATTTCACCGGCTGTCTTATCCCCAAACCGGAACACAACAATGCGAACACTGCTGTTTGGCGGTAGGTTAATGGATAAGATGGTGGTAGCGATCCAGACGGATTCATACTTCTTCAGACTTCTTCAGCGCATATGCGCCCACCGTTGGGCATAAGCCTCTCCAATTTTCTTCCACAGAGCCCGATTTGCGAAGGGTCTCATCCAGATTGGGCCTGCGGTCGAGCTGATGTCATCCGACCTTGCTGGGGGCCTGCCGACTCTTTCTTTGAGTGAGGTTGCCACTCCAAAATACGCTTCCTCCATCTCCCATCGTTTCGGCGACACATATATCCTGCCCAGGCTCATTTTGATTTGGCAACGCGATGGCCTATATCCACCACTCTGATGCGTTGGCGAATGATCTCGTTTCGGACTTTGTCGCGGAGAGATATTGCTAACCATCTGCACTGTTAGTGGCCATGTTTCGCACGCATATGTCATGGCAAGTAGCACGCACTGGTTATGTACTTTTGTCTTCAGCGACTGGGGTATCTTGGACTGGAACACATTCCGCAGCTTGCCAAAAGCAGCCCATCCTAGTTGGATTCTTCTTACTCGTAGTAGTAGGGTAAACCGCCTATTACTGGCCACCCTCCGGTAACTTGCCACTTTGCAATAAAAAGGGTAAAGCAAGAGATTTTCTGTCATTTTTGCGATTAAACTAGAATACCTAGATCCTGAGTTATTACTCGGAGTACTGCGCAAGTATCTTTACTAACACGTCACGTTTACGTCAGTAAGAAATTTGATGGCTAGTAACTAAATTACACTTTTTTAAGTGGCCAGTTATTGAAGATTTACCCTATTGCAGTTTTACTAATCTATACTAATATTATAAAGAGGTACCTAAAGTTAGTTGTGACGTGTTAGGGGCAATCTCTGGATCTACTGAACCGATTTTGAAAATCCTTTTACCAATAGAAAGCCACGATATTTGTGAGCGTCATAGGCTTTATATTAACCCAAAAATAATAATTTTGCCCAATGAACTGGACACGGAAACAGCTGGTATGGTAAAAAGAAAATTTTGAACGTAATTTTGTTCCTAAATTAAATGTTTATTTGCAATAAAGTCTAACATAGTAAATCACTGATATTCTTACCAATTACGGTTCAAAAGTTACAGCCTTTAAAAGTAGGTCAACCGGACGGACGTATGGACAGACGGACGATGGACATAGGTTATATTTATGTATACCCTTGCTTATTATTTATTTCCTCTTGTAATAATTTTGAGTTCAGACAAGTTTTCTTTGCACTAGGTAATGTAAAACGGGGTGAGTAGGGACATAACCTAAAATAAGTCAAAACTTGTTACAAATAAGAACAATTATTAAATGGATGGTGTTGCCTGTATTGGAAATAGTTTTAGTTATATAATTAGTAGATAGCATATGCTTCACTCACCCTGTTTTACGGTACATAATATTTCATTTCAGTTCAGTTTATAAAATATGAGTACACTTTAGTACCTTGTCTATATAATGTCATGTTTCAACTGCCATATATGAGTTGTCACAGCGATTGAAATGACAAGGTACTAAAGTGTACACATATTTATGAACTCGACTGTACTATTGGCTATTTTCTGTATTTTTTTCTACTCCAAGGTTAACTTGAAGAGATCCCATATGGAATAAGTTCGCCTATGTACATTATCTATATTGATCCAAACATGTATTGTAATTTTATATGTGTTAACAAACTGAACCTCACGACTCTGCTCAACGGCCAATCAAAACTGAGTATTCTTTCGAATGTTTGACGTACATATAACTGAACTTTACTTTTTTTGACTTTGCGGGTGGTAGGACCTTGTGCAGGGTCCGTCCGGATCGCTACCACCGTCTTATCCATTAACCTACCGCCAAACAGCAGTGTTCGCATTGTTGTGTTCCGGTTTGGGGATAAGACAGCCGGTGAAATGACTAGCATAGAGGCATTCCATCTTAGTCCTCAGGGTTGGCAACGCATTTGCAGTCTTAGGATTGCTCTGCAGTCTTGTGAATGCGAATGTCTATGGGTCACAGTTTCCACTTACCATCAGGTGGCCTGTGTGCTCGTTTGTCAACTCTATGCAATAAAAAAAAAAAAAAAAAAAAAAAAACGTCTTCTATTGGCTGATGAACTATAACCGGGTGAATATTTGGCGTTTCAACCGCCGTCATTATTGTTTTCGCATATTAAATATAAACTTAATAACTTCCTTGTTATTTTAAATGGAATGGATACTACCCCCGGGTCCGCTGATTGAGACATCAAAAGTTGCTGGTAGCTATCATTATTTTCGTCAATGTGTTGAAGAGAATAATGACGGCGGTTGGAACGCCGGAATATTCACCCAACCACGAGGTTTGTTTGTTTACGTTTAGTAAAACTTCTAAACTGACAGAGTATAGTGATATAAGAAAATGTGTAAAATAGCTGTGACAGATCTGGAGACGTACGAACAAACGGGTTCTTTTTTTTCGACTTAGAAACACAGAACCCTTACAAATTACTGCAATAATCTAGCTAGTGGATAATGTTATTTTTATAGTTCTCTTAAGAATTATATAACCGATCATCGGCTCGTAAAACACCACGCCCACTTCGAACGGCCTAACACATACTTAAAAGCGAATATACTGGTCAAGATGCATACAAATTTACATACAAGGTGACCCGATTACACTGGCCCTAAGTGTAATAACCAAATGCCCAGAACTCCACTATCTATAGTATTTTTGTTATAGAAATCAGAGAATGTGGTATAGAATGGTAGGAAGCCGTTACAGATTCCTTAGGTTATTTTAAAACTTCTATTATCATATATTTTTTAAATTTACGTCCGAACTATAAAGTAACGAAACAAAGTAAACACTGTCGGGATTTTTTATTTGCATTGGAGAATTCAATTGATCACGTTTACAAGAAGTTAAGCTGGGTTTACACGATTGTAGTAGAATTTAAGGGAGAGTATTCACTAGTGTTGTGCGAGGTAGCGGAATAGTGCGCGAGGAAAAAAATCACCAATAGGATTACTTAGTTTTCCTAACCTCGCTCAGCGAAGCTGTCCTATTGGTGGATTTTTTCGTCGCATACTTCTCCGCTACCTTGCACATGTCTGGTGGATACTCACTGTAACAAATGTTTGACAATCTAAGCGATTGTCTTACCAATACAACCCTGTTAGTGTCAATTTTAGCCGCTAGAGGCGCCACTCTCTTCTCATATGCATTTCGTTCGCTCGGTCTATGTTATTTTGTAACTCACGTTTAATTACATTAAACCTTTTTAATTAGAAGCAAAGTTTTCTTTATTCAACCACGAAAGACCTTCAGTTTCTAATTGCTACCATGTTTAATGGAAACACCAAGACAGAGACAGAGTAGTAGTACAGAAACAGAGAAAAACTTTTAAAATATAGTTGCAAAATAATGCCAGGAATATTGTAATTGCAATTTATATGACTCCGTAAAATTCTTGGACAACCACAAGAGTAATTTGCAATATTGTATGTATCAAAATGAGGTCAGTTTTATCATTTCAGCGATAAATAAACATAATTAATGGCAGTTCCCAGTTTTAATTGTAAACTTTGGTAAAATAATAGTACATTGTGTATTAAGGGTGGTAAAGAAAGAATTACAAACGAGAGTCTGTTAGAAGTCCGAAGCCGTAGGCTGAGGGCTTTAATGACTCGAGCTTTGTATTTACTTTACAATGTTTTTCATCACAATTGCGAGGAAATGAAATAAAATCAGACAAAAAATCATATTTTTAACTTATTAGCGGCAGACTACATCATTGTCTGTGACTTACCACAGATAATGTCAAACGTGTTCGGAGTCCGATTCTAGTGACATATGAGATCAATAGTTTATTATGCGAGATTGTTAGGAAATAGTATTCAACTGACATTTCATCTCGAATGAAACTTCATATCGAATGGCACAAGAATTGGGGTCCTGACGTATTGTGATAGTTTGAGTCCACGTATAATATTAAAAAAAAAAGATATTACGCACTTAAGTAACGTAATGGTAAAAAAAAGGCCCGCGGGTATTATTTTGAATTTACGGTCGATTTTTCTAGCATGTTAGGACACTATTTACGAGCAAGTGTGATGAAAAAATATTTTACAGTGCACTTAAAAATTCTCTCATATCAAGGATAGAGGAGGATCCAATATCAAGGATAAAAAGACAGCTAGATGCAGCAAAGCGGCACGAGAGTGTAAGTATAGAAACCTTAACATCCCCCGGCCAGAGACCTAGACTGTCATGAAACAAAAAAGGGGCTAACTGCATAGTATTAATATCAGTATTTTAAATTTAATTTTATTGCTAATAGAGTATACAATGCTTCGACTACAACAATGGAGCTAGCCGACTTCTTTCCCTGTGAAAAATGGTACAAGTCGGCTTAACTCGTAATTAAAAAAGGTTTTTTACATGAACGTAGTATACTAGACTTAAACTCTTTTTCACTTGATTTTCAGGAGACTTATACCCTTTTTCACTACGACTCCAGTAGATCGCGTACAAGTCATTATTAAATATGTGGGTATTGTTGCATTAAGAAAGAAGAAAGGAATGGTGTGGTGGGGGTGTGTAAATAGTTTACTTAGGAAATGACTTGATGTGGAATTTCTGAATGATTGTTTGTTCCATAGCGTAATGCACAACTATGCGTCATTGATGTAAACTAACAAATGCAGTAACATAAATACAGTATGACGCACGTACACCCGTATTTTTTTTAAAGTACCCTATGTCATACACCTACATACAAACAAATTATTTCTTTGGCTGCGCGGAAAAAGGTAAAAATAAGTAAGGTGTTTTTTTTTGTACTCCAAGAACTAAGCTTTTAATATTATAAGTTTCTAATAAGAGTGGTAATGATAAGCCCGTTTAGAACTTAAATCAGGTGGTAATAGTTTGGTGGTATTAAGGGAGGATGGGTTTTGTTTGAGTTAATACGCCTACATCGTAAACCTACCTCAATTTAGGCCTACCGTGTAACATTTTCCCTGTTTCTGGGAAGTGCCAAGGCCCCCTGGGACCCCATTTGCAACTGCCACTGTCCTAAGTAACTTCAATAATTAATTTCTTTCCGTCACTATAAATCTTATTCGTACTAAGAAATAAACTTTTAAAAGGTTTTTGTTTATCTTTTAAAAGCTTGCAACATTCCCATTATGTATTCACCTTTACACGTTTATAATCTATAGCGCTTTTCCGATCAGTCAAGTGAAACGCGAAAAGGCTAGTCATCCTGCTCTTCCACGCACCTATTAAATGTAGTCGTTCCCTTCGCACATTGACGCGGGAAAATCGTGGCATTGCAGGCAGACCTGTAGATTCGCGCTGGCAGGCGAGACGTTTCGCACGCCTCGGAAAATTCATAGACGACTCGCAACTTTTTATCGAACCCGTTTTCGTTCGATTTTTGAATTTTGAAAGTGTTTTGAAATTAGAATTTCTAGTGGGCCGTGTAGTGTAGTGTTGTGTTGCTACGTTAAGTAGTTAATTAGTGTAAATATTATTACTGAAAGACGATATAGTGAGGTGAGCGTTATGGTAAACAGTTTAAAATAGCCTGTTTTTAAGTGACTTATTGAAAAAAAATATATTGAATAGGCCTGGTTTAATTAAATTATTTGTATATTACATCATATTTATTAAGACTACTAGGGCAAAAACAGCGTATGCATTCAAACAACAAGAAATGCGAATAAATAAATGACATAAGCATACAATTAAAAATAAATAAGGAAAATATTGCCAAAGCTTTAAAAGAAAGGTAACCATTTAAAATGAATATTATCTGTTAAGATCTTAATTTAATACATATATAAACAACAATAAAGCCATAAAAACGTCTAAAAAATAAGATAATAATGTACTTAAATAGATGGTTTAATATACTCTTTGATTCATTAAAAAGATAACGTTACGGGCGAAGTAATTAGCCACGGAGTTGATTAAACAAAAAAGATACGGTTCCACTCGAAAATATTGACTTTAATTTAATTAAGTCAATTCAATTGGTTTATTTATAAAGTCCCCAGTTTGCACAGGGGGCCTACGAGCCGAAAGAGCAAACCAAACCGATACTTATATTCTAATTTTAATTAATGGCTTTCACTCCTGTTGAGGTGTATTTCGCCAATGTCGACTTATTTACAGGCACTCCCATAGATTTATCAGAGAAATAAGTCCGTGGATATCGCACGCGAAGACAATTGTTTGGTAATATTTTACTTGGACTAAAGAAGCACATGGGGTTAGTTCCATGCGCTTCTGTCAAGTCCGGGGGCATATTTCAGCGAACCGATGACATGCGATAGATGGCAATTTGACATACTATGCAAAGTGTACGAGTTCCTAGATCATTTAGCTTTCATTATCTTCTTAATTATTTACTATCTTTCACTCCCATTGTCTAAAACCACTTGTCTTTAATGGTACTGGGTAGTGATTCTGTAAACAACGCCGGTCGTGCGGACTGTCGAGTGATATCCAAGCGGCGAGATTAAGTAGTCCCATCAGTGCGAACAAAACACATTGTAGTGCGTGCATTTTAAATTTAGCAGCACGATGGGTCGAACGTATAAGGCTGCTTATTATTTAAGAATTTTAATGAACGTACAATTCAAATTTAAAAACTAAACTTATTTTAATTAAAATAAAACTAAGCTACTGAAAAATTTAAGATTAAAATAAAAATCACCACTACAAAAAGAATACTCCCTCTAGCAGGTCCGCGCGCGGCATAGTCTCTCTGGATAGCTAGCCCAATCCTTTGGGAGAGGTAAGAACCAGCTCTAGGATCTCCGGAGGCGTCTATGAGCCAGGATGATAGGGCCTTTATAAAACTTTTCATATCGGCTGACCAAGGACCCATAGTCTCTACTGCAAGCGCCATAATCCTTAATTGAAAATGATATTGTCTATATATTCAAAACATTAATTTTATTTTATATTTTTTTGAGATGCTGTTATATAGCCACTTCTTAATCAATAATAAGCTATAGGACATTTCAAGCTCGCCGTAAGCAAAGCTGTGAGAAAGTCATAGTTTACATATCGCTCATTGAATACAAAACAGACACATTCCAAAATAATTTGCTCTTCCATTAAAAATCGTATTCCTAACGCTTCTAATTTTAAAATGCAACACTGACTCATTTTGGATTGTGTCCGTTTTGTATTCATTGAACGATATATAAAACCTTTTAAATGTGCTTCGTCATAGTCGCTCAACTATCTTAGGCCCTTATTAATAAACTCATCTTGGCTGAGAGACCCGTCACAAGATACGTCAAAGTAAACGTCAAACCATAGAACACTGTCATTTTTGACGCATCTCGAGACGAACATTAGAGCCTACTCACTGAATGCAAGTGCAGGGTAGTGATTCTGTAAACAACGCCGGTCGTACGGACTGTCGAGTGATATCCAATCGGCGAGATTAAGTAGTCCCGTAAGTGCGAACCAAACACATTGTAGCGCGTGCATTTTCAATTTAGCAGCATGGTTCCTGCCGATGGGTCGAACGTATAAGGCTGCTTAATTGAAAATGCACGCGCTACAATGTGTTTTGTTCGCACTGACGGGGCTTCTTAATCTCGCCGCTTGGATATCACTCGACAGTCCGTACGACCGGCATTGTTTACAGAATCAGTACCCTGGACTTGTTACTGAACAAAGTGAACATACTAAAATCGCTATTATGCCTATAATATTACAGAAGTTAACTCAATCCCTTTCGGATCGTCAGATACCAATGTCGTGATAATGAAACCACCTCGGAAGTCCTCTAATATAAATAAAATATATTTATAAAAGAATTGACAGAGAAGTAAAATCTACATAAATAAACATACAGCCGACAAAAGAACGTCCTGTTTTGAAGTCGGTTATAAAGTCAGCCTTTTATTGTGTGACTTTAAATTCCAAATCCAACATGTGAAACACCATTAAGGGTCAACGAAACTACCGAAAAGCCTGTTTATTTCCGAGTTGATTTGTAGAATTACTAACGGCCACTTCATCGGTTTAATGGCTTTAGTTTTATCAAAGGGACGCTGTTTTTGCATTTTGCACTTTTTCTGAAACGCGAGCTTTACCTGCAATAGTGAAAACGAGAACACCTTTCAATAAATAGAAAAATAAAGTTACTTAGGCTGCGGCTCCACTGAGGTGGAGATGAGCGGAGCGGAGCGGAGCTGTGCCAATATTAACCAATAGAATCTAAACTAACGTGCGCAAGGCGCGCTCGACGTGACCGCATGCGCCTTCCATTGGTTAATATTGGCACAGGTCCGCTCATCTCCGCCTCAGTGGAGCCGCACCCATAGAGAACATAAAAATACTTTTACTTTTATAAATAAATATCAAAAATAATGATATCATCTCTTTTTTTTATTTAAAAAACAAAGTCAAGGGATAAAAAGTCCGAGATATTTAGGCTGCATGAGCGTTAACGAGACCTGGATATAGATTTGTTTTTATACCGGTTTATTGGATTGTTTCCGAGCCGTTAATGAGTTCAAAGCGAACGTAGTCGCGGGCTAAAGCTAGTGAAAGAATAAAACGATGTTTTAATTGATGTTATAGTAAAAAAAACTTCTTTTTACAAGCATTTATTTAACTTTCTCCGTTCTTACAAGTACCCTTATGATTTTTGCAGATCAATTTCCCGCTTTTGTCATGAGCTGAAATTTTAAATAAATAAGTAAACCCCGATTGTGATTTCTCCAGTAACTTAGCGATTAACATGTGTGGCTAGACTGTTAGTGTTAATTGTAAAAAATAAATAAATAATTCTAATATTGCTTGGTGGTAGGTTAAAGGTTATCATCAAGGGGCGGAATTTTCATAGCAAAAATCAAACGTCAAGAGGGATTGACCGTAATGATTTATCGACTATTCCAGTTATCGATTTTACTAGATAGAATTCCGGCCGATGACAAAATTCGCGATAATGCCGATTTTATGGCAGAAAATTTACAATGGAAACTGGATCATTTTAAATGATGATAATGTAGAGAATTTTTTTACAACACATATATGTAGATTTCGACACTTTTATTATGAATGGAGGTTAGTCTACTGTCAGCTATACTGTGTAACATTTCCGTTTTGGTTTTATATTTGAATTGTAACAAAATAAACTAGTTACTGTTTTTTTTAGTTCATTATTTTGTTAACCTTTATACACACAGGTCTATTTTTTTGGTACTCTAGTCCCAGTGCAGGGCAAAGGCCTCTTCATTACAGGTCTAATTTAATTACCTGAAACATGCGTGACAATTAATCATCGATAGTCGATAAAACACAATGGTCAATCCCTCTTGATGTTTGATTTTTGCTATGAAAATTCCGCCCCTTGGTTATCATGGTGGTAGCGACCCGGACGGACCCTGTCTAAGGTCTTACCACCAGTATAAACTTATTTTCTGTTAACAACATCACTTGAGTTAAACCTGACCTTTTCTTGACCTTTACGAACTCTCGCCAATTTTATAAGTTCGTTCAAACGAGTACTGTCAACTACAAAGAGATGTATTCACTTTTTCACCTAATGAGATAAGGTAAGGCATTGTAATACCGTTTAAAAGCCAATACATCTCTTTGAAGACGACTGTACTGATATTTGGTATTCAATTATTTCTAAAGGTTACGAGGAAAATGTTAATACAAGGAAAATTGGATGGTGGTACACCAATCGAAGAGACGTAGAAGAAAATAAGCTTACCTACCTACCCTTTTGCGGGTGGTAGGACCTCGTGCAGGGTCCGTCCGGATCGCTACCACCATCTTATCCATTAACCTACCGCCAAACAGCAGTGTTCACATTGTTGTGTTCCGGCTTGGGGATAAGACAGCCGGTGAAATGACTAGCATAGAGGCATTCCATCTTAGTCCTCAGGGTTGGCAACGCATTTGCAGTCTTAGGATTGCATTGCAGTCTTGCGAATGCGGATGTCTATGGGTCACAGTTTCCACTTACCATCAGGCGGCCTGTGTGCTCGTTTGTCTTCTCTATGCCATAAAAAAAAAAGTGGTATGTGTGGGATTCTTCGTAGATTAGTTAGGTTACTAAACCACAGATAGCACACCAAATGACCTTGAATAAAGATAACATACAGCAATTAATTTTAATAAAATAAAAATCCCCATCGTGAAATTAAAAACCCCCGCGAGCGAAAACCTGTTAACAATACTTGTTTATATTTATAATTATATGTTTCGGAAATAACAAAACATTTTTGACAAAGAAATCAAGACTTTATCTAACTAGGTTAGTTTAGTGACTGTGGGACATGATTAAATATATTGTTTTCAAACAGGGTTTAAATTTATTTTTACAGTTATTAACATGATATCACACGCAAAATAATTCCTGAAAATATCAAATTCATTTCTTGGCGTGTTGAAATCAATTGCATATTATCAACAACGACATAGCTTAGGACAAACCGTTATTCCATTATAAACCTTAAAGTAAAGTTATGAGGTTTAAATAAGAATAGCGTTGCTATTTGAGATTGGTCATTTTTATAGATAAATGTGATCAGT
This sequence comes from Acleris laterana, assembly GCA_963966035.1. Taxonomy (NCBI): domain Eukaryota; kingdom Metazoa; phylum Arthropoda; class Insecta; order Lepidoptera; family Tortricidae; genus Acleris; species Acleris laterana. Next base: position 4,253,700 of record OZ014459.1, on the reverse strand, counting down.
TTCTTTGAAGTCCGGCCTATTTCAAATATATAGAACCGGTTTGTTTATATGTCCGTCATCGCATACGTTCATAAATTATTTTCAGTATTTCAATAAAAAAGGTAAAATATAAAATCGCGATTCTAATTTCGATTCTAGTGCAATGCTAATAAAAAGATATAAACAAATGCCATAAGCTACCCTTTTTTGTTTAGTTTAACGTAGAATGTCACCCCTCACAAAAAATACATGCAAACATAACTGAATGAAACACGTTATGTGACTAATGTGAATTAATTTTGCGTGTCAAAGTTCTACGTACTTATCAACCAAATCATTGCCAGGTTTGTTCCAGAGGCTAAGCCACGGTCATCGCACTTTCCTCCCTGGTTCTCCAGAAGTCTGATAAGCACCCTAAGACGTAAGCGCAGTTCAACTACGTTGGACCACATATAAATCACAAAGGGACTATCAAGAATTCGCACTCTTACGCACTCGAGTAAAGTACCTGTTACATAAATTCTTTGTTACTTATATCGAAAATATAGAAAAGTCCTTGGGTAATAATATAAAACAATTCTGGAAATATTCATCCGGCTTAAGGAAATCGAACTCCGGGTATCCTGCGATAATGAAAGCCGATAGTCTAACTTACGACTGTCCGAAAGACATTTGTAATATGTTTGCTAATTATTTCAATTCTGTGTTTGAATCATCATCTCCGAACGCCTATTAAATACATCAGCATTTAAGCAGCCTGATAGCGAAAACACCAATATGAACTTATCTAATGTATCTTTCTCAAGAAACGAAGTCCTCTTAGCTCTCAAACAAGTTGACGCCAACAAAGGTCCTGGACCCGACGCGCTATGTCCAGTGTTCCTTAAGCGTGCATCTGCCGCTCTGGCATTGCCACTGCAGCTTATTTTTAATAAGTGCTTGCACGAGGGTACTTTTCCGGAGCGGTGGAAGATGGCTAATGTTACACCCATCCATAAATCAGGTCCTAAAGACAATGTAAATAATTACCGACCGATTTCGATTCTCTCCTGTATCCCCAAAGTCTTCGAAAAGCTGGTACATGGGCGTGTTTATGAATCCGTTCGAAACTCCATCTTGGACGAACAACATGGCTTTGTTCGTGGAAAATCTACAGCCTCAAATCTCATTCTTTTCACAAACACAATTTTTCAGTTTTTAGACGCAAAGGAGCAAGTAGACACCATTTACACAGACTTCGAGAAAGCTTTCGACAAGGTCGACCACTTGATACTACTCAAAAAGCTATCCTTTAATGGAATAAAGGGAAATCTCCTCAGGTGGTTTGCCTCTTACCTCCAAAGCCGTACTCAATCCGTCGTCGTCAATGGATTTACCTCGTTACCCTCCGTAGTCACCTCCGGGGTACCGCAAGGCTCCATATTAGGACCCCTTTTATTCATCTTGTTTATTAACGATATCTCCTCTTGTTTCAAATATTGCGACTTCTTATTGTACGCCGATGATTTAAAAATTTATAAAGTTATCAAAACAAATGATGATACTCTGCATGTTCAAGACGATCTAAACAGACTTAATGAATTTTGTTCACAAAATAAATTGTACTTAGCTTATAATAAATGTAAACACATCACATTTACCAGGAAAAGAAATGGTATATCCACTATTTACAATCTAAACCATAATCCCATAGAAACTGTTACAAAAATGCGAGATTTGGGACTTTATGTTGATGCTAAGCTTACCTTAGACGCCCATGTTGACCATATTTTAAGGAAATCATACCAGATGTTAGGCTTCTTGATGCGAATCACAAAACCATTCAAATCAGAACGGGCTTTGATTTACCTCTACCAATCACTAGTTAGACCAAATCTTGAGTATGTCTCTGTTGCTTGGAACCCGCATTACAATGTCTATTGCGACAGAATAGAAATGACACAAAAGAAATTCCTCCGTTACCTTAACTACAAATTGAAGTCCCCGCGAAGCTCTTATAATACCCTTTTGGTCAAGTATAAAATGCTGTCCCTTAAAAACAGGCGCGCTGTCGCGGATGCAGTCATGCTGCGCAATATCTGTGTAAGCGAAGTCAATTGCCCGCAGCTCCTGACCACTTTACAGTTCAGAACACCGCGCAAGGTCACGAGGACCAAAAATCTTTTTGCTCTTCCAAAAATTAGGACGAATGCTGGAAAGCGAGCTCCTCTTTACAGGCTTTGTAACCACCACAACAAACTACTATGTGATATTGATATGTTCTCCTGCTCCCGTACTCGGTTTAGAGCCGCTGTCACTACTCTATATCGACACCTCCTAAGTATACTGGTGCAAGTGACCTTTTTGCGATTTTAGTTTTTTTGCATTTTTATGCTTATAATACTTATATTTACCTCCCACAAAAATTTCACGCGAAAATTCCTGCTACTTTCTGAAATAAAGTGACGTATACAAATGCAAGTAACACTTTTTTGTAAATCGGTAGGTTGTAAACAGAGATGGGCAAATTTTAATCGACTAACGATTAACGATTAAGATTAACCTATTAAATCGCGACTAACGATTAAAAATAACGATTGATCAATCTTAATCGTAAGAGTTTCGACTAATTTAGTCGCGACTAAATTAATCGTCGATTAAATTGCAACGACTAAATTTTTAATCGATTGATTAATTAGATTAATTTTCTTTCGATTGATATCAGTAATAAATAAGTTATTTTTAAGTCTATGTTTCGTGTTACGTTGATAAATTGCTACACCTTAAGGAATGTAAAACAATATTTAGGAATGTTGGGAAGCATAGGTACTCGTATTATGTTCGCAGGTTATCGCTTTATAAATAATTATGACAAAGCATTCGTATTTTTAGGGTTCCGTAGCCAAATGGCAAAAAACGGAACCCTTATAGATTCGTCATGTCTGTCTGTCCGTCCGTCCGTCCGTCCGTCCGTATGTCACAGCCACTTTTTTCCGAAACTATGAGAGCTTATACAGCTTATACTGTTGAAACTTGGTAAGTAGATGTATTCGGTGAACCGCATTAAGATTTTCATACAAAAATAAAAGAATGTTTTTTTTCGGGGCTCCCCATATTTAGAACTGAAACTTCAACGTGCTGTGCTGTCTTCTAAAATTTAGTCGAAAATTAATCGTGACATTTAGTCGATTAACATGACGATTGATCAATCGTCAATCGTATCATGCGACGATTAATTTAATCTTGATTAAATTAATCGCGATTAATTTTGTGACGATTGATTTTTTAATCGATTGATTAGTTGACTAAAAAGTTAATCGATTAATGCCCATCTCTGGTTGTAAACTGAGTCAAGTCGCTTGCACCACAGTACGCGGGACCGATTCCGTGGAGGGGCTGAGTGTGAGCGGTACAACTGACAGTTGGCTCAGTATGCTCGTAAACCATTAATGCTAGCAGACGTTGGCTCAGTATACTCGCTTCTGTGTCGACGCGATATACGTTAATAAACGTGTTAGAATCATAATTGGGGTACGCCCATTTTAACAATGTATGAACATTTCAAAACCATTTCGAGGAATAGGTTCCTCAAACTAATCTCTGCCATTAAATTGACAATACATGTTACAGTGAATTAATTATATAGTTATAAAGAAATGACCTTCATTTGACCCCTAAATGCGGTCCGAATGGCGCTATATCAACCTTTTTGTGGTTTTATATGAAACATATAAAACCTATCCAATGTTCACCTTAGGTACTTTTTTTTCTTTTTTATCAATGGCGGTCCACCGCGGTATTCTGCAGTGATTTTGCCAGTGTCAAGTGAGTTGAGTAAACAGTAAATAGAATAAATCAAAAGTAAAAGCCGGACCTCTTCCCTCCCCGATGGTTACCGGCAGATTCCAATATTTTACCTCATTACTACCATTTAGATACCTAGCTGACACCTACATACGTTTGAAGACAGCTGTTGTCATAAAAAAAATGTTTTTTTTTTACAAATTGACTATTAATTCTTATGATTAAATTAGTATATTATTAAAGCCATTTCTCTTTTAAGTTGTGTGTGATAAATGTAATTAATTTATGTGATGAGTTTTTCCAAGAGGTTCAATACGACGGCATCGGCACCAACATTTATTATAGAAACGAATGATTAGAGGTATGGAATCTCCTATCCATATTATTCTTTTTCTACTCTCGTACCGTACCGCTAATATTGATACTCGTATCGTTAATGGTATCAGAATACCACCAATAGCGTAACTGAAGCGGAAAAACCATTCTATTATGAGCGTTGCTATGGTTATAACAGTTCTATAATAACTAATGATGAATAATAATGAATGACCGGTTTTTTTTGGGGGTTTTCTAAAGATGAAACCTAGGTAGATCGAATTATTGCTCCCGAAACCCCCTGCATACAAAATTTCATTAAAATCTTTGGAGCCGTTTCCGAGATTAAGGTTATTATTATATACTTTTACGATAATTGCTCGTTATAAAGTATTGTAGATGTGATTGTGTTCAATAAATCTGCTCTAGAAAGAAGTTATGCAGGAAACGCTGTATTTATTTGAATTTAGGTAATAAGCAATGGCAGAATACTAATAATTGTCTGAAACTATTAATAAATTGTGTTGCGATTGTTTCTTTAAGTACATAATGTTTGAATAGACGTGTTTTAAAAAGAAAACACAATTAATTTTAAAAAAACGTCTTTCTAAATAACTCGGCCATTTTTGCACAGTAAGCAGATGAGGTTAATTTTATGAAATAATTTATTTTAAACCACAAAAACACTCTTAATCATGAAAAGCTTCAAATGAAATCCTTATAAAAGGCTATACTATCGAGTAAAAATGTAAAAGCAGACAGTTATCTTTCTGGTGTACCCCAATTATGAAAATGAATAAAGACTGAATCTTGTAAGATACTAAGTAAGAAGTAATCTCAAATAAGATTGCTTTAAAAACAATATCTTATTATTTGGGTTAGTAAAGGTGTTCGAATGATAAATAGCAAAATGATTAAAAACGTTACTTTAAGATAATTCAATTAAGTTTCTAAATTTCCATTACTACTAATTAATTGAAGAGGTAAAAGCGTTTGTTATGAAAGTTTCCATTAGGAACATAAAATAATTATGGCTGTTATAAAAATGTAAGTAAGTTTTTACCAAAATAACACCGTTATTTGGCAAGTTACTATCTTTTGATTTTAAGAACACGGGTTTCGTCATATTTTTAAAAGTCATCCCTTATTATTTTAATATAAAGAACATGACAATATTACAAAAGTGTACTGGTTTAAGTGACATGACTATTATTGTATACTGGTACTAGTGATTATTATGCCCAAATAATAATAATAAGGGGTAACAGAGCAAAGCAATATCTTTATTTATAAATGATATCACCCATAATCACTTAATTACCTATAAAAATAATAAATAGAAGCTGAATTGTAATGATAACCACAAACAGTGTATACTGGATCAAGTGTTAGTTAGCTCAGTACCTATACTATACATTGAAACACATGTAATACGCGTATACTAGTTTATCTGCGCTTTTCTCAAAAACCGCTATAGTTTTTTAAATTCTAAATATGTAGAAGAAAACGTAGTAGTTTAATTAAAATAAATCTAGAATTTCATTACATTATCTTTAAAGGAAAAAAAGTTATGCATATATTTACCTTTGCACAGCTCTCCTGTGAAATCGTGATTTTGCACTTGCATCAGTGTACTTAGGAGGTGTCGATATAACTACAAATAATAATAATACAAATAAAAAAAGCATTAAAATAAGTAAATTTGCATGTACACGTTATTTCTTACGCTTTGTTTTTCTTTTGAGTACTAAAAATAAATTTGTTTTGTTTCCTAGTACGTAAACGAAACATACGAGGGCTGCTACTTAGGTAACCGGAATCCAGGATTCCAACATTTTTAAACGCTATATCTGACCTCCATGGTAAAATTTGAACTTTTTTTAATACTGGCCGCTATATATTTTTTTTCTTATGTACGCTAGTCTTTTGTTTTTGGCGGGTTTAAATTTTAATCTCGCTGCAAGAATGGAACTCACTCGTGAAAATATTCGTGCTATGATTTATTACGATTTTCGGCGTGGTTTAACGCAACAACAGTGCATAGATCAACTAACTTCGACTTTTGGTGATGAAGCTCCATCCAAAACTACTGTGTATCACTGGTTTAGTGAGTTCAATCGTGGACGTAGTATGCTCAGGGACGAAGTTGAGGATGGTCGCCCGAAATCGGTCGTTGTACCACAAAATATTGAAGCTGTGCGAAAACTTATAATGCATGACCGTCATGTTACGTATCGCGAGATAGAGGCGACTATAGGCATATGTATGACGAGCATTAATAAGATATTACATGAACACTTAGCTGTGAAAAAAAATTGTTCGCGTTGGATCCCGCACAACTTAACTAAGGATCAAAAAGAGGCTCGCGTCGAATGGTGCAAGGAAATGTTGAAAAAATATAACCGTGGTGACTCAAAAGCTGTTTATAATATCTACACAGGTGACGAATCCTGGATCTATGCGTATGATCCCGAAACTAAACAACAATCAACGGTGTGGGTGTTTCAAAATGAGCCGAACCCTACGAAAGTAACTCGTGCAAAAAGCACCTTGAAGCAAATGGTGGCCTGCTTTTTTGGTATTAATGGCCATGTGGCTACAGTGCCCCTAGAGAATCGTAAAACGGTTAATTCGGAGTGGTACACGACCATTTGTTTGCCGGAAGTATTTGAAAAAATACGGAAAAACAACCAGCGACGGAGAATCATTCTGCACCATGATAACGCCAGCTGTCATACATCACGTGAAACGACTCGATTTTTGGAAGGTCAAAATATAGAATTAACGGGTCATCCACCTTACAGCCCTGATTTGGCACCCAATGATTTCTATTTATTTCCAAATGTAAAGAATAAATTACGTGGTCAACGATTTTCGACCCGTGAAGATGCCGTCGACGCGTTCAGACAGCACGTTTTGGAGATACCTCAGTCAGAGTGGAAAAAGTGCTTTATAAATTGGTTTCAACGTATGCAAAAGTGCATCGATTATCACGGAGAATACTTCGAAAAACAATAAAACCATATTTAGCCATGTACGTTTGTTTATTTTTTCTATTCCGGTTACATAAGTAGCAGCCCTCGTATTGTTGCATGTTGCTAATGTTTTTCTTTTTTCTTTTATGTTCTTAGTGAGATATGTTTAAGGAAACAACTGTATCTAAACTACTTTGTAAATTAGTTCATAAGTAACACATTGTCTGTTTCTGTTTTATCTCCAATAAAGTAAATAAATAAATAAATTTACAGGGGTAGTCGTTGAGAGAATCAGTACCCTGGGTAGAGACGGCGGGAATGTCCAAGCGGCAAGTTTAAGTAGTTCTGTCAGTGCGAACAAAACATATTTTAGCGCGTGCATTTTCAATTTAGCAGCATGGTTTCTGCCAATGGATCGAAATAAAGGCTGCTTAATTGAACGTGCACATGCTAAAATGTGTTTTGTTCGCTCTGACGGGACTACTTAAACTCGCCGCCGCGATTTCGCTCGTTCGTCCGCCCGTCCGTTGTTTCTGAGAGAATCACTACCCTGGTAGAATACAAGAGAAAATACTTACCGAACAATTTATCCTCGCGTCTGATATTACTCGTATAAAGATGGTATTCCTCTAATAAGCGATTTTACTGAAACGATAAGCGTGCATATTGAAGAAATACGCCTTAACAGCAGTGAAAGCTTTTAATTAAAATCAAAATTATATTATAGTACAAACATTACAAAACATCGGTTTTGGTTCGAAAAGTTCGTACTACGTTACTTTTAATTAAATTAAAGTATCAATGGGTTATAAAACTGACTGAGAAAGCATGATAAATACGAGCTTGTCCGACGAAAAACGATTCAATGCATCTGCATTTTTACACCTTTAGTCTAGCTAGTCACGTTAAAAAAAGTTCAACGCTCTTAATGTCCAAAAGTGGCGAACCTTTCCTTACCGTGACTATACAAGTACAATTTTTTGTTAGAAACTCTTCTTTAGTCAATGGAAATAAAAGTCGATTACAGTCATGATTTTACACAAAGATTACATTTACAATGCAATTTTCTTTTTCAGGTTAACTTTAAGAAGCAGTTGTAAAATAATAAACATCTTATTAAAATAATAATCTTTTCTAATTATTAAAGTGAATTTAATATTTGTGTCATTACAATAAAAAATAATGTTAAAATTATGCATTCTATAAGAAAAGAAAGAAACTTGTGTGTCAAATGGAAGTTCAAATAAAAGAAAATTAAGATTGTAAAAACAGATGAAGTATTAACGATTATATTTTGAATTTGGAAAATCTAAAATGGCGTCGCCAGCACCGTCAGGTGCTCCGAAGGCCCCCTCCCCCCCTCCCTCCGGCCACGCTCCGAGCAAAATGGAAAGAAGAATGTCACATTTCAAAGAATATAAGTTCTTCAGGAGCTTCAGTGCCAAAGTAGAAAACTGGCCGATGAGAAAAGCGGAGCAACTATGGCGGAAAATGCGAGAGCGAAAAATTGCAGGTGAGTTGTATTTTTTTACTTTAAACTTTATCTAACAACCAATACACTATTGTTGCACGAAAGCAAAATTCCTAACGCTTTCAGGCCTTTACTGAAATTCAAATAGTTTTCACTCGGAACAGCGTGCAATTTTTTCCAGACTTTTTTATTTTTTTAGATGTCTGCAATAGGGTATAGAGCAAGAAAGAAGCGATAAAAAAGCAAAAAGTTGTTGCGCCCAACGTGGGGCTCGAACCCACGACCCTGAGATTAAGAGTCTCATGCTCTACCGACTGAGCTAGCCGGGCTGGTGATTTACCCTTTGAAATTTTCAGTTACATGCCAAACTAACTAACCTTTTTATTTGCTTAACTGATTTGTAGTATGTTGACAATTGGTTTTTATACGGCCTTGAACTAGATGCTATTTAAAATCTTGTTGATAAAAGATCAATTTCCCCAGTCAATGTCAAGTGTTAATCGACTGTTAACTTCATACATTTTGACAGCTGTTAACACTAATCGTCTGTTAAGTGGTTGGTGAAATTCGACATAAAAATAGTTTATGTCGGATACACATCATACATTACCGTTCCCCTATAGGTACCCTTGGAAATGTAATTGTTTTTTTTTAGGAAACGAAATTATGTTTAAGTAAGTAAGATGTTTTTTTTTAAATTTTATATTTCAACATTTAATTTTGTTTACTTGAAAACCTAGTAAATGGAGAAAGTTACTTAATGAAAACTTGAACATCATGTGTATTTGGATAGTAGATACCTACTTGATGCAATATTTTGTCCGTATTGGAGTTCGTTTGACATAACTTAGTCCATTGTAATAGTAGTTTACGTGACGGTTGCGTAATACCAATTATGCAGAGTCGCGTACAATACTTAATCTATACCCATATTGCAAATCCTCCATGATGGGTTCAAGAACTGTGGGTTACGATTTGCATGCGTGTCAATCAGAAATACCTCTTACATTACAATAAAACACAATTTAAATAAAGATGAAAATCAAACTTTAGCCAGACGCACAGATTTAAAGTGCCCGTGCGCCCTAACTACTGAATATTTAAACGTTTAAACTTTTAAAAAATCACTTAATTTTACTTATTACTCAATAACTCAATTTTACATCTGGTAAAACGAAAACTTGCGAGGTAGCCATCTTAACTTTTATGTACATTAAGAGTATTAAGACTGCGCCGAGCAAACGCCGAGCGTCCAGTGGCGCCCTCATTACTATTATTGTGTTTTCTAATTAACTAAAGAATTCCCTTGCAATCAGACGAAATGTTTTTGTAGTGTAAGTAAAAACACAATTTATGGGATATGTAACAAAGTATAATAACAATTACCCTTTGAGTAGTCAGCTTAACGGGAAAAGGTGACCACCTTTTTCCGTTAAGTTAATAACTAGAAGGTGAATTGTTATTAAACCATATGATGTAAGTACCTACCCTATAAGTTGTGTTTTCATTTGTAGTAAAAAAACATTCTGTCCAATTTCAAGAAAATACTTTACTTTATTAGAAAACAATAAAAGTAATGAGGGCGCCACTGTACATCCGGCGTACGCTCGGCGCAGTCTTAAGCAGAGATTTAAAATTAGTTAAATGAGAACATCTTCTTCCCGTCCTTTCATTAAAAAAATACACTTTTCTATACAAATTAAGGTAAATGCGCGCGATGCAAATTTTCTTTTTAATTTGAAGCGGTCCACCATTCTGCAGTGATTTCGCCAGTGTCAAGTGTTGGTAATACTTATACGTAGGTATTCAACATTGTGCTGCATTTCAAAAACCTTTACACGCAATGATTACCTGAGCTCGCAGATACCTATACCTATCGTGTATTCGTAGTTAGGTACCTATACTGTCTGGGTATTCAAACGCGTGAGTAAACTCTGTAAGGGTCTGGTTACAGCGTTTGCTATGCTATCCTATACTATAGCTAGTAAAGTGGGATAGTCGGTAATTCAAATTCGAGTACGGATTGGACTCGCACACTGAGGGTTCCGTACCGCCGCAAAGTAGTTATTATGTTAACAATTACAAGGTAAATAAGCTACATATTACTATAGAGGGCGCTTTTAGTTGGTCAACTGTGCTTCCATTTCTATCGTTTATTCCTAAAGCAGCAAATGCATGCCACCGCCACGCTTTGGGCATGCTTTTCATCGTGGCAGTGAATCTACCTTTGTCAAGTTACTTTGAGGTTTAGTTGTAATTCCTGCGGGCTTGTTACGGTTGCGTTTATCACGTGAAAAAATGTGGATAAAGCATCCATCACTCTCGTACTTATTTACGTGACCAATGTTTTATCCACATTTTTTTACCCGTGTGATTGCCAGATTAGAATAGTGCCACTCCAAGTCTTCCCGTGGAAGTCGTAAAAGCCGACTAAGGTAATAAAGGCGTGTAGTACTGTTAGGCGATGGGCTTGCAAACTATCACTTATACACTGGTAAACATCTTCGCCTATAAGTGTGCAAAATGTGGTTACAGAATTTTATAGTTGTTGGAAATTCTTTAGCTCTGCCTACCCCACTTTGGGAATAAAGGCGTGAGTTTATGTATGTTTATGTATGTATGTTACGCGATAAACGCAACTATAACGGTTGGAGACTGAAAACTAGCAAGTCTGGCTATCAAGGCTGTTGCTAAGTCTCATATCCATTTAACCGCATTTACTTTGTACCTAAGTTTTTTGCGAAACTTTTTATCTTGTGTAACCTAATGTACTATTTAGTGTTGGTTTAATTAATATATATATAAATTTATGTCATTTTTACTATGGAAACGCGCCGCACCGCGCTGCCCCCGCTCTAAATGCGTTAGTGGCTTAAATGCTAAGTTGTTTGTAACTTGTAACGTGGTAGTTCCTCCTAGTTTATTTAGTCATTATTACTAACGTAATATTTACTAAGGTAAGTGATCTAAAACGCAAATTGTATCATTTTGCAATTATTTACCCTATAATTGTAACTGTATTTATTTTAAGGTGATACAGATACTTAGATACGTCTTAAGTGATAACGTTAAATTACGCATCAAAATAAGTTAACATTTTATTTATTAAGTATATCGCTTACAAAGTAGATTACGGTAGTTACGTCATTTAAAGGACATAATTTCCATATCAGCATCATACACATCATTATAATCATATCTTATTTTGCTACTTTTTTAATCCAAACTTGTACTTGTCCAACCCCATGGAATGTCCTTACTCATTTACTTCAGGGTTAGCTGGAAGTAATCCCATTTAGGGATAAGTTCGCCCATTAATTCAATAACAATGTTGTAATATTTATATTTTTGTGCAATAAAGAGTTTAAATGCATACACTATAATTTCGTCAAGACTGTGAACTGCTTGGTGTAATGTATTTTATTAAAGCTATATCGCTTCAGATTCTGTATAGCGGAAGCCTTATGCCGGCTTTCCACTTTTCTTTCCGACTTTCCTTTTGAGCTAACCATTACCCTTAATTTGGCAAAAATAAAAAAAGTCGGGAATACAAACCCTTTTTGATTTTGAATCAGTAAAAAAATAAAAACACAATCCAAACAAAAAAAGTGGTCATTATGGTATGTTCGCTGTGACGAACATTGCCAAATTAAGGGTTAAAGTCGTCGTTGTAAGTCCGTACGGGGCACGCTCCGCTTGCAGTGGAAAGCGGTCATAATGAGCTCCCCGCTGCACCGTGCACTGGAAACCTGATGCAACCCTGAATGACTATGGATTTTTCTTTTAATGAAAAACTAAAACGGGTGAAAAGCTTGGGTATGTTTGAAAGAGGAAACATTTCTATCACGTTTTAGAATCCATTTTACCTTTAAAAAAACCGGTCAGGTGCGAATTGGACTCGCGCACCGGTCTATATTAGGTGTTATAAAATTGTTAGTCCTAATGACTGTTTGAGCTAACATCTTTAAAGATTTAAAAACCAAAATAGTCTTAGCTCTAATCTTTACTTTTAAGATTGTATTAGCTAAAATTATACAAAAACAGTAACTTTACTTAAATCGTAACAACTTTACTTAATACTTAATGTGACTTTGGTATTGCACAAATATCTATGTCTTTCCATCCACACATCATAGCCCTCTTAATAATACTTTTGACTAGCTTTGGTTTATCAATAATTTTCTCTACGACGTGTCTAGGGAAAACATTCACCAAAAAAGGTAGGTAGTTAGACCATGCTCTACAGCGTTTTTGGTTATTGCTTCGCAGGACGGTGAACTGAAACGGTTCTTATCATTGGAAAGGTTATTATTTAATTTTGATAAAAAAAACTAACCTAACTTCACTAATCTACACCAGAGGTCCCCAAACTTTTTAGTCTCGTAGACCACTTGGCAATTATTCAGTTTTGAGTGGACGTGGTTACCTAATATTTACGTTATAACTTATAACGTAAAAACTAATCAAGAAATCTTTGGGATACTTGCACGGATAACGTTGTGGCAAAACAATTACAGTGTACAATTAAAATTTAGCGCGGGAAAATAATAATTACATGCATAGCTGCCTCTTTCCATAACCTTTTTTAACCTACAGTGACGAAAGTTTACAAGTTAAAAGTATCTATGTGTGCTTAACGTATTTTTTTTAAAGAAAATGACTTTAATCGAGATAGTTCTTAGGTAGGTTCTATCAAAATCAACTGTCCCGTTTAAGAGATATCAGAGGGGTTATTATAACATGGCTACGCAGTTCATTTTAAGTAAAGGACAAAGTTATAGCAGTTATATAGTCTGCCCCTTTCCCAGACCGTAAACTGAACTGCATAGGTCTAAAATATTTTACACAGTTTCTGTAAACTAAAACGTTTTACTAATGTCTACCACATTCTATTTTTTTAATGTTTTCCTTAATCGCCCAAAGGATGGCTGGAAGAGATCTCTTAAAGGGATAAGTTTGCCTTTGTATATTCTAACTCTGTAAAAATTGTACAATAAAGTGTTTACATACATACATACATACATACGTTGCTATGTTATAATAACCCCCCTCAGTTCTAAAAGAACGAGTCCCCATTACATCAAAGTTTTTTTATCTATTCCACAGTTATTTCTAGTTTTTACTATGTCATCAGATATTTCATTAGGAGTTTACGAGTTCAATGGAATCAGATTTAATAAATTGTTTTTAAAAAAAAACTGAATCTGGATTTTCTCGTAGCGTTTTCTACTCGTAAAATTAAATTAAACGCGGCGAGAGCACAGATGCGACAAATTCTTTATCTGATCGAGCGTAGACAGAGTATTCTGCCCTCCTACAGAGCAAAGGAGTGTCTACTATATAAATTGTATTGCACATCCCTGTTTATAGTGGGAGATCTTAGGTCCCGATTTCTAAGGGAACCTTGCATTTTTGAGACAAAGCAAATCCCTTGGACCAGGTGTTCCTGGGGGTGATCTGGGCTGATTTAGGCCGGGTGCCCAGTGGTACCCCCCCACAGGTGGTCAGGGGAGGGGGGGGAAAAGTGCATCCGGCGCACCTCACTCTAAATTTAATATCTCCATACATCTAGCAACTATATCAAGTTTGGTGTCTTTTTCTTATAATTCGAGGACGAGGAATTCATTGCTGGAATAAAAAAATTACCCACTCATACAAAAAAAATGAGAAATTAAAAAAAAATAAAAAATCTTGAAATTTTTTTTCCCGAAAATTTTCTTTTTTCTTAAAACTACGGTGATTTGCGTCACAAAAAAAATATTAGTAGATAGCCCAGTTATCTTACTATATAAAAAAAAATACTTGTTATACATTATTTGTCTGAAAACGGTGTAAAAAAATTTTGCCGCGCGGCACGCCGAAATAGGTACACGCAGTCAGATTTAGTATAAGGGACGCATTCAATTTTAAACTTTATTCTACATACACAAGTAGGTAATAAAATAAATACGTCCTGTAATTATAAAAGAAAATAAGGGTAAATTTAAAATTAAAATATAACTGAATATGGGATTATCCTATGCTATAGGTAAAACTTTTACTTTACAAGCAATCAGAATGGGTCAGTCAATACATATATGGCCAAATTGGAAACGATAAGTTACTGGGTATTATTATGTTGTTAGAAACCAAGGCCTTTATTGTGAAAAAACCGGTGGCGTGCTAGTCGGACCCGCGCACCGAGGGTTCCGTACTGCCGCACATTACGTATTATTATATTCCAATTTCGAATTGAATCCACGCGACCCAACTCACAATTGACTATATTTTAGTATTGGTGGTTTTTCTTCAGGGTTTGTCATATAATCATACCAAATTTGGCGCTTGTATATGTTATACTGTTCTTACGAAACAGAAAAAATAAAAATACGTTGAAATGAAACGTGTCTTGTATGGGTGGGTAGGTACCTCTTTATTATTTTACTCATTTTTTCTTTTTTGGTCTAAATCTTCCTTAATAGGTAATACATATTATTCTGCCGTGATATATCTATAATGCCGTTATCTAACAAATTCTTGTTTTAAAAATCGCAAACACAGATTGATAGAGTTTTTTTTTCTCATTAATATAGCATTACAAGTAAAAAAAAACAAATGTCAGATAACGGCATTATAGATATATCACGGCAGTATCATGGTCCCGTTGGTCTCCATTCGGAAAAGTAACCCTTAAATCTTCATTTAGGGGTTTAAATAATAAAACATACCTTCGAGGGCCGGTCCGAAAATTATTAGTTAAACAAAAAATAAAAGAAATATACCTAATAAAACTTTAATTACAACTTTTCAAAGTATTGCCCTGCTACATCTATGCACTTATGCATTCGACTAAACCAACTTTCAAAACAGGAAAAAAACCGTTCTTGCGGAAGGTCAAAAAAGTCGCCTGATTTCGTCCACTGCTTCATCCGCCGTCGAAAATTTTCGACCACGTAATGATTTTTTTACCGTGGGAAATAAAAAAAATCACATGGAGCCAGGTCAGGGCTATGGGGAGGGTGTGGTAGCAGTTGCACTCCCGATTTGTTCAAAAAATCCATGGTTCTGGCAGCCGTATGAGCAGGAGCGTTATCTTGATGAAAAATGATGCCCCGGGTTCCACTACTTGGACGACTGACGCTCAGCTTCTGGAATGCTTGTGGCAAACAAACTTCGCTATACCATTGGCTGGTAACCGTTTTCCGATCTTCTAGTGAAATTACGGCTACAGGCCCACTTCGTCGAAAAAAACAGCAACCATTTTTTTGTTGACGCTTCGGCCGTGAACTACTTTAGTGGGTAAATCATCTTCTTCAAAGACCCATACTGTCGATTGTTGTTTTGTAAATGGGTCGTAGCTGTATATCCAAGATTCGTCAGATGTCGCAATGTAGGTCACTTGTTGTGATATGCCTCCTTCGAATTTATCTAAATATATAAAAGGAGAAACTGAATGACTGACTGACTGACTGACATATCTACGCACAGCCTAAACGGCTAAACGTAGGCACTTGAAATTTGGAAGGGACGTAGCTTAGGTACCGTAGAGGTGCACTAAGAAAGGTATTCCCAAAATTCCCACGGGAACGGGAAGTAGCGGAAAAATTATTAACTCAAAAAAAATGTTTTGCCCAACGAAGTGGACACGGGAACAGCTAGTTTAGCATAAATTTGCACCAATCGACACGTCTATCTTTTTGCTCCTGTGTGAGAGAATGTAGGTATCTATCGAGACGCAACCTTCCGAACTTTAAGGTGCTCATGCAAAATGGTTGAAACTGCCTGGGATCCAACCTTCAGTTCGATCTGAATCTCTCACTTGGTAATATTTCGAGATTCCTTGATTAGCCACTCCATCCTGATGACGTTTTCTGGAGTGACTGCCGTTAGCAGTCGCCCCGGTCTAGGATAATCTTTGACGTCGCTCCGCCCACGCTTAAATTCACGGAACCAGTAACTGACAGAGGAGAGATGGAGATAATGCCCTAAACGCACTGGTTAACTTTTCATGAGAATCATTGTAAGTTAGCCCTCGTTTATAATCGTAATATATCATAGCACGAAATGATTCCCGCGATACCTCCATCCCAAAAAGTAACAGACATTTTTTTCTAATTTCATAAAAAAATAACTGTATTTTACTAGCCAGTGACATTACACAAAAGAGTTTGTAATTAAATTTGCCTTTAAGCTGCAATAAAATGAAATCAATAGGATTAATAATACGCCGTTGACTAACTTTTTTTGGACCGGCCCTCGCCTCGTACGTTACGTAGTAACTAACCGGGAAACAAACCCAATGGTTGACCTTTTTTGCATAATTTCTCTTAATTTTGTTCATTTTGGAAACAGCTGTTCGAATGTTAATCATTGCTTACCACTTTACGCATCAAATACAGCAATAAAACGATGTATATTTATTCGGGAAAAGTACTTGGTTTGATTCCCATTCCAATACCAAGGCGAAACCTTTAAATGCAGTAAGTATTACGTCTTATCCAAAATCAAGGCTTTGGATCCTTAAAACATTATTTAACTTTTAGTTTTCGAATTCCCCGTACTGTGACATTTCAATTTATCACCCTGTATACTTATGCAATATGGCCGAGAGGTGGCTGCCGACGAAAAGTTGTCTCAACATGGTGTGGCTGACCGTACCGTGCCGTGGGCCGCCTCGCGATACAAATATTTTTTTTGAACACAATTATTAAAAAAAAAGTACGTCAAGTTTATTTTTTATATAGTAGGATATCTGGGCTATTCACTAGTATTTTGTTTCTTGGGAGAATCACCTTAATTTTAAGCAAGGAGAGGATTTTTGAAAAAAAAAAGTAAAGAATTTATTGTTTTTTTTTAATTATTTTTATTTTTGTATGGGATAGTAAAAAAATAGTTCCAGAAATGAATTCGTCGTCCTCGAATTATAAGAAAAAGACACCTAACTTGACATAGGTGCTAGGTGTATGCAGATATGAAGCTTAGAGTGAGGTTCGCCGGATGCACTCCCCCCCCCCTCCCCTGACCACCTGCGGGGGGGTACCACAGGGCATCCGGTCTAAATCAGGCCAGATCACCCCCAGGAACACCTAGTACAAGGGATTTGCTTTGTCTCAAAAATGCAAGGTTCGCTTAGAAATCGGAACCTAAGATCTCTAATAATCCTATATTCAGTTATATTTTAATTTTAAATTTATTTACCCTTATTTTATTTTATAATTACAGGACGTATTTATTTTATTACCTACTTGTGTATGTAGAATAAAGTTTAAAATTGAATGCGTCCCTTATACTAAATCTGACAGCGTGTAGGTACCTATTTCGGCGTGGTTTGCAGCGCGGCACAAAAAATTTTTTTACACCGTTTTCAGACAAATAATGTATGACAAATATTTTTTTTTTATATAGTAAGATACCTGGGCTATTTACTATTATTTTTTTTGTGACGCTAATAACCGTAGTTTTAAGAAAAAAAAAATTTTTCACGAAAAAAATATTAAAGTTTTTTTTATTATTCTTTAATTTCTCATTTTTTTTTGTATGGGTGGGTATTTTTTTTATTTCAGAAATGAATTCCTCGTCCTCGAATTATAAGAAAAAGACACCAAACTTGATATAGTTGCTAGATGTATAGAGATATTAAATTTAGAGTGAGGTGCGCCGGATGCACTTTTCCCCCCCCTCCCCTGCCCACCTGTGGGGGGGTACCACTGGGCACCCGGCCTAAATCAGCTCAGATCACCCCCAGGAACACCTGGTCCAAGGGATTTGCTTTGTCTCAAAAATGCAAGGTTCGGGACGTAAGATCTCCCACTATTAATATGCTTCTATGTATAAATTGCAGTTGCGCCTTTTTCTGTAGGATAGTATAGACCTAGCTGCTCGCGTATAATACCCTTAGAGCTATCCTATCACTTGCAAAACAACTTTATACTTACTAACGGATTCATTTTACAAACATATCATTTTGTAAAACGCTTTTTTTCCAAGACTGTAAATAATCAATTTTCTTGCCTATACAATGGAGATTTGGTAAAAGTTGTACCCACTTACGTTACTACGAAAGAACCCTGTCATAAAGACAGTTTCAAGTCACAACAGCGAAATTACGTCGAAACGAAATAGGCTGTATGCGACAAGGTTCAAAGTATGTACACTTTATTGTACAAACGAGATAACAATTATGAAATAGATAACAGGGATGTACAAACGCGAACTTATACTTATTCCCTTTATGGAATCTCTTCCAGTTAACCTTTGAGCGGTTGAGAAATAAATAATTTACAAAGAATAGCCAAATAAGTACCTACAACACTAAAAGTAATTTCTATAAATATCAATAAATAAAATATATAAACAAATCTTATAAATATGTACTCAATATAATAAATAAATATACAAAATAACCAGGAAAAAAAAGTTTAAGAAGAATGTGGCTCAATGATTAACGTCGTTGTCTGTTAACGCAAGTAAAAACTACTTAGCGATGAAAGTTAATCGTTAAAAAAACCCCACCCTCTTTATATCCCAAGATAAGATTGGAAACAGTAAACTGAAGTACCAAAACAGATAAAGACTGCCATAAACATTATACTTTACCGAATGGCCTGTAAAAGCGACAATATAGTGATGAATGGGCGGTTTTATTTCTAAACACGAGTGACGTTCGGCTATTAAATGTTGCCAGTACTTTTGGCTTCCCATAAATTAGTGTATGAAAACTTTAGAGAGTCATTAAGACTGCACCGAGCAAACGTCGAGCGTCCAATGGCGCCCTCGTTACTATTATTGTGTTTTCTAATTAACTAAAGAATTTCCTTGCAATCAGACGATACGTTTTTGTAGCGGAAGTAAAAACACAATTTATGGGATACGTAACAAACTGTAATAACAATTAGGTACTCTTTGAGTAGTCAGCTTAACAGGATAAGGAGGCCTATTTACCGTTAAGTTGATAACTCGAAGGTGAATTGTTATTAAACTATGTGATATACCCTATACGTTGTGTTTTCATTTGTAGTACAAAAAGCTACCGACCAATTTCAAGAAAATACTTTAGTTTATTAGAAAACACAATAAAAGTGATGAAGGCGCCACTGTACATTCGGCGTACGCTCGGCGCAGTCTTAATAGCAGTATTAAAAACCAAGGCTTAGGAAAGGTTCGAAAAAAACCGGTTAATTCTGGTTCTTAATCAGGTACTTCGTAAAAGCTCTCACAGAGCGATTAGGTTCGCGAGCGTCACTATCGCTTGGATTAACCTGTTTTTTTTAATTCTTCCTTCATTTCATGCTGAACAAGTGAAAATGAAACTAAGAACTAGCTAATAGGGTAGAAAAGACGAGAAAAGGGTGTTGGTGGGCGATGCAAACAAATTAGAAAGCGAATTAACAGTGTTTTTGATCAAAACCGAAATATTGAATACCAATTACTAACGACCCGCCCTCGCTTCGCTTCGGTTTATGTGAGTATGATATATAGACTATAGCCATCCTCGATAAATGGGCTATCTAACACTGAAAGAGTTTTTCAAATCGGACCAGTAGTTCCTGAGATTAGGGCGTTCAAGCAAACAAACAAACTCTTCAGCTTTATAATATTAGTATAGATGTTCGAGCGGAATTGAAATTAAAATGGTCTAATTGAAATGTATGGCGTTTCTGACGAGTAACTTACATACATACATACATTAAATCACGCCTGTTTCCCAGAGGGGTAGGCAGAGACCACTTCTTTCCACTTGCTACGATCTTGACAAATTTCTTTCGCTTCTTCCACATTCATACATCGAGTCATGCACGCACGTCGGTTTCGTGTACTTAAGATTCGGCCCTTTTCCAGTATTTCACCGATTTGACTCGAAAAAGTACCCTAACTTAACTAGTAATAACTAGTAGTATATAGTAGTAGTAACTTCTAAATTCAATTTTAGAAGTAAGAAGTACGTACGTCCTAATACGAGTAGTAAGACAGAAAACGTCAAACGTCAGCCGTACCAATCCAATTCATCGCAATCACTGTCATATCCATCAAGTTTTCCATATTCCCGAAACATCCCCTTTTACCGCGAGGAAACAAGGGCTTAACACGTTCACTGCCTGTGACACGTATGTGTGTTCAAATTACATACTATTACCAGTTGGTGGCAGCGAATGGGTTAATAATATTGTAATTTACCTGGAACAAGCAGAAACTTAGCGTGAGCGGGATTTTATACAATCCTGGATAAAGTTAGATTATATTGAAACTTTAGTTTTTAGGAGCTGCAATTTAAAACTTTAGTACAAACATTTGAAGGATTAAATTAGTTCTGAAATATCAAATTAAATACTGCAGTTAGACTAACGCTCATAACGATAATGTTCCATTAGGATACTTTTTGTAGCTCTGATTAGCCAATGTGAAATTATTACACTCGTCTTTTGAACAAGTGACACGATTTACGACATTAAATTTAAAGAATATTCAAGCAACTTGGCAGTTATTACCTGGCAAAGTAAGCAGTGCAGTGTGTCGTAACATTTATGAGATGGAGTCTTCTGGAAAAGCGCCTTCTTTTCTTTAAAAGGCCGGTACAGACCAATAAACTCTTGAGTTGCCGGTTTTCATAGGCAATGGTCCTTACTTCCCATCAGGGAAACCACATGATGGTTTTTACAATGGCACTCCTCTTACTAGGATTTCTGTCGAGCGATCGAACGTAAGAGGCTGCCTAATTGAGAAAGCACGGGCTAAAATGTGTTTCGGTTTATGTATGTATAATATATACATACATACATACATACATAAACTCACGCCTTTATTCCCAGAGTGGGGTAGGCAAAGCTACAGAATTTCCAACAATTATAAAAACTTTTTGATAATTTCTGTATCCACATTTTGCTCACAGGCGAAGATGTTTACCAGTGTATTAGTGACAGGTTGCAAGCCCATCGCCTAACAGTACTACACGCCTTTATTACCTTAGTCGGCTTTTACGACATCCACGGAAAGATACGGAGTGGCACTATTCTAATCCGGCTACCACACGGTGAACACACACCGCCTAATATTATAGCCTTAGCTATAGCCTTCCTCGATAAATGGGCTATCTAACACTGAAAGTATTTTTCAAATCGGACCAGTAGTTCCTGAGATTAGCGCGTTCAAGCAAACAAACAAACAAACTCTTCAGTTTTATAATATTAGTATAGGTTTGACATTTCTTTACAACTTGAACCTTAACGTCACTGTGACAGAGTTCTATGGTGGCTCAGGGTACCATTGGGCTGATAGTACAACTGAGACTTCTTCATATTTTATTTATTATTAAAAATTTAATTTCCTGTAGACGTCAAACAGTGAATTTTCGGAAAGAACAGAGCTACAATAAATTCCGGCCAACATCGTAATATTGCAAATTAGTATTGAGAGGATGTTTGAGTCTTTATTGCTTCCTTTGCTGATTTTAAGCCACAGCTGATCTCAAGGCCACGGTCGTGTTGTAGCTAAATTGTAAGTATGTATAAGTATAATTCAGCATGAGTTAAATCTTAAGACGTGCGTGCATGGCTCGATGTATGAATGTGGAAGAAGCGAAAGAAATTTGTCAAGATCTGAAAGAAGTGGTTTCTGGCTACCCCTCTGGGCAACAGGCGTGATTTAATGTATGTATGTAGTTAAATCTATTGCTACAAACTATAGGTAATTACGGAGTCCATGTTATAATTACGAAACAACATCTTGTAAATACCATGGTGGTAAAGAATAAATGAGTATCATCATCACTACATAGTATAAAACAAAGTCTATCTGTCTATCTGTCTACCTGTCCCTATGTATGCTTAGATCTTTAAAACTACGCAACGGATTTTGATGCGGTATCTATATTGACGACATGATGTTTCATAAGCATACTCGTAGTATTTGCGTCATTTCTACATTCTACTAGTTCATTGCGAGAAAAATGTATTTCATTGTGTATTCACCTGTATCGCTTACGTTTCGTTTACACGTGTTTCGTATAACTAAAATATTCTGAAAAGTTGCCGGCTTTCAGTATTCACTAACGGGACGTGTCATTCCACGATCCCAAAAATGCAAATGAAATTTATTTATTCAGGGAAAACTTAACGCCTGCTGTAAAAATGCCGCAATGTTGCTCGTTTGGGAGATTGCCTCGTAGAACTATTAAGGAAGGTCATTCAGGTTAACACTCAATTAAACAAAATGGCTAATGCTCTCTTTCTATTATTATGTTCGTTGTTTTGTTTATTCGATGACAAGAATTTATTGTGTTTTGTATGAAAACTAGACGTAGCCTAAATATTCGTATAATACATATTAAACACCCTACTATAGGTACTATTTAATACTATAAAGAACAGAACTCGATTTTTCATTTATTTGTAAGGGTATAATCTCTGGAACAATTGCACCGATTTTAAGAAACTTCATTATCCCTAATCAATATTATATAAGCATCTTACTTTTTTTTAAAATCAGAAACACTCTGCCCTAAGCCAATAAGTAGTATCCCAAATTCAAAAACCAAAGCAGTTTCAATTCTCTTCCGTTAGTAATAAGATTTATATTGCTACAGGAGTTTTACTGGTTATACTGCTTATTGATTTAAGAGGGTAGCACTATACTGTCTTTTTCTAGGGTGACCATGGACTATTACCTAATACAAAAACTGTCAGTGTATCCCTTGAATCGATAGAGGTTGGTAATCGTTATCTGAGTTAAATTGAGCTATAATAACCATTTCAAAATCACCATGTACAGTATTAATATTAAGTAATTGTATGTTAATATATTCATTGGCAACTATAATTATCCAGTTGGGTTAGTCGGCGTTGGCGGATTATGTTTAAATCCCTAAGTTCTTACACGTGCCTATTACGTATATAAGCTCTACGACGAACCAGCTTGATCCCTGTCTGTGCGATCAAAGCTTTTCAGAGTTAGAAGTAATGTGAAGGCTTAGAGATGTAAACTGTAAGAAACTTGTCTTTTGTATTTCTGAAATATTGGCAGCGTTGATGTCTTTTTTTAAGTAACTTATGGGTCGAAATACTGTTACATACATACATACATTAAATCACGCCTGTTTCCCAGAGGGGTAGGCAGAGACCACTTCTTTCCATTTGCTACGATCTTGACAAATTTCTTTCGCTTCTTCCACATTCATACATCGAGTCATGCACGCACGTCGGTTTCGGGTACATAAGATTCGGCCCTTTTCCAGTATTTCTCCGATTAAAGTAACATAAGAACAAGTATAGTACTGTTAAATGGACAATAACGTTGCGTCTATCAGAAATGATTTCAGTCTTATAATTAGTGACTCATGCTTTATTTTAGGTAGTATTCCTATTCACCCCTTAATCCCTCCCCACTCCGTTTTCCAGTAAGTACTTTAATTGTGGTGACCTATCAAAGCATGCATGATATTTGTCTCATTATAAATGTATGGAATCCCTGATCACACAAATCTCACCTTTATACTGGAATTTAATCAACTCATGCCATGTCAATCATTTTTATCTGTACATACATACATACATTAAATCACGCCTGTTTCCCAGAGGGGTAGGCAGAGACCACTTCTTTCCACTTGCTACGATCTTGACAAATTTCTTTCGCTTCTTCCACATTCATACATCGAGTCATGCACGCACGTCGGTTTCGGGTACTTAAGATGCGGCCCTTTTCCAGTATTGCGCCGATTTGTTTCGAAAAAGTACGCCTAGGGCGGCCCCTTTTCGACCCGTCCACTCACTTTCGATCTGTATATCTCTTTTTCATCCATCCTTTCCAAATGACTGAACCATCGAAGCATGCCCTTTTCAATCTTAGTCAATAAATCTTCTTTTATTCTTGTGTGTGTTTCAAGATAATAGATTATCTAACAATGGAAGATCGTGAGGCCAAGGTCTTTAGGCTCATAATTCTAGCTCTGTAGGCAGGGTCACTAGAAACTAGGCTAACTAAATCGTAAAACTATAGCAACGCACTGTAAAGGGTAAATCGCCTTATACGTTTGATCTCATCGACAGAGGTCATGCTGCCAAATTGAAAATGCACGCGCTAAAATGTGTTTTGTTCGCTCTGACGGGACTGTTCGTTCGTCCGACCGCATTTTTGAGAGAATCACGTCCTGGGTCTGGGTCTGGCTGGGGTTAATCGCAGAAACATCAGCATTCAGCATATCTCTTTTTACACTCTTTTGACGTGAGAACGTCTTATAATTCGATGAACACCGGCTGTACTCACGAAAAAGCATGACTCAGTGTCACGTTCCGCCTGAGCAGAGCGTGCAAGCGAGAGCGCGGAACAAGCGAAAGAGAGGCACGATTGGCATAAGCGTTCGGTTTGTGTGTTTTATCATGACGTTATCACGTAAAATTATCGTCCGAAAACCGACTTTAAGGACAACCATATTTGTACGCGTACATTATGTTATTCCAAAATGACCAGAGACCAGATTGCCAGTGATAGACGATGTACACTACTTTGTGTTACATATTCTTAGTTTCCCTAGTTTAAATTTAACTGCCGAAGCTACGTGTCATAAACCGCCATCTGTTGAGCAGATTCGAGGGGTGAAAGACCGCCGGTGGGTGGCCACGGCTACGAACTTAAGACGGACAGATTAAATAATAATATTATTATGAAACTGTTTAAATAGGGTGTTACAATGTTGACGTGTTATAATATAAGGGTCAGGACCAAAAAGTTGACTACGCGCTAGTGAGACTAGCGCAAGGTCACTAGAGACGTTAACTCAATTGATTAAATGTTCGATGAAACTTTTCCGTTTTGACACGAAAATCAGCCATACAATTGTAGGGATACTTTTCGTCGCACAACGGAACTTTTTTCGTCTTCGTCGTTTGTATGTATTGTTTAACTGTGGTCCAACTTTTTGGTCCTCAACCATAATGTAGTTATTGTCACCTTTGTTTGTCTGTATGTCTGTCATAGTGGTTCTTTGGCGTAGTGGTTCTTTACTAAGTTTTAGCGCTGAAAGTAGGGATCGCATTTATTTTGGAGTTTTTATTCATTCAATAGTTATATATAAAAGATGATTTCGATGATCTAAAAAGAGTGTTATTAGAAATTTTATCTACACACACACATATCATAAGCCCGTAAGAAATGACCAGCATTATGGTAACCAATTTTACTATGAGAACTTTCTTGTCTGTGGTTATAGGTAGAATCTGTGCTGTACGCTCGTGTTTTAAGACCTCTCATTATGCATCAGTTGCATAAAATTCTATAATATTGAATAAATAAACGCGTCTTTTTGGTAATTTGAAGGTGGTTTAAAGGAATGGTTTAAGAGGATCGATTAAAAATGGTAAAGGAAAAGTTATCACCTTGGAAAGTAGTGGTAGCAACTAGCAATTAGGTTAGGGGTTTCTATATTTAATGTTATTTAAATAGTTGAGAATTTTCTGGTAATTTAACTCCAAATGTAGTTTATGCAGATGCAGAGAAAACCATGAAAGGTCATGTTTTTTTTTTCAAATTTAAATTTTAATAACAAAATGATTCTTATTCAATATCTAAGGCTGACTATAACAATGCTTGAACAAAAAAGTATTTATTTTTCCCCTAACTCAGAAAAAACTCGAGATAAGAAAGAAGGAAGTATTGTTTGTTAATTTAAATTCATAAATCCCCTGTTCTTTTTTGGGGTACACAAAGCAAACAAAACCCTTTAAAATCTTGCGTATGTCACGGGTCACCCAAAACATAAAAAAAAATATAAAACATGGCGACCCTTTTCACCTTTAAAAAAAAGAAGCATGTGTTAAAAAACTCTCATTTAGTTATTGACCTTATTTAAATCTAAATATGGTTAAATTTGCTTTGCTACTACATAGCAGTTGCATCTTTTTATCATAGGGATGTATCCCTACAACATTGATATGCATACGCAACGCACGCATGCATTGTATGGTAATTACAATGTTCCAATACTTCTAAAAGGTCGTAAGAGCTGATACTTCAAAGTATTTTACTTCGTTTTAAAAATGGTTAACATAATTTAAACACAAAGGGCGTAAGTGCATACATTTAGCGTTAAGTATACAATGTTTTGATGTTAGCTGGGTTGTTTGTCATTAGGAATCGTTGACTGTCTAAGGAAGTAACACGTATTGTATTAAATGTAAAACGTTTAGACACTATCAATCAACAAGGCCGGATTTGCGAGCAGAAATTCTATTCTACTGGGTAAAACCATATTGCTCTTGACATGTTACCGTATCGTCAACGTTAAGACAGCTCTTATTGAATTGACAGGAATAGCAGCTGAGAGACGTTACGATAACAATCTCAGAGGCAATATCGCTCCGTTACTTTCTCAACCTCGTATCTGATCGAAAAGTTAGCTAAGAAAAACACTTATGTCTACTAAAGAATAAAGACTACTTTCTTATCTAACTATTCGATTAGAAATGAGGTTGAGACAGTAAACGGACGATATGGTGTTACCGACATGAATAGAGCCAAGCTAGTGATTGACTGATATTCGATAATATTTGAGTATTGATATCGATTAAAAAAGACTTACAAATCCGACTGCATATTTTTATAAAGAAAATTTACTTTATTTCTAATTATCATCGATTTTAACAAACTGGTATACAACTTACTCCGAGAGCAGTCTTCACAAATTCGGCGTTTAATCTACGTAAATCTTTTGGTCGAATCCGCCCTTAGTCGATGATAAAATCCTAGCATAGTATAAATAAATCGGTTGTAGACCGAAAAAGACATAACTTTGTTAAATGGACCTTTGTTGTTAACATAGTAACAAATTAAACTCGTAAAATGTAGACTATAACAAGTTATCATAGAGGTCATTGCCGTTGGGAGATAATGGCTCTAACATCTGTTTCAGTCGTATATTTTTGAGGTTAGGAGTTTATTTGTTGTTTTAATCGTTTATTGATACCTATACTAAAGTATTATTAAGTGAAGGTTTAGTGCTGACTTAAAAAAACAAGAGATAATCTCACATTTTGATCTTTGTGATCGGTATGTGACCTAAAGTAGTTCCAAATTAAGGTAAAGGCTTTGTACCTACTATGGGTATTACTTTTTACTACTATACTAGATAACGATAATCATACATATAAAAATAAAATTAATAGGTACTTGTACAGTCAAGGTTAAATATAAATATCCACACAAAGTTGCGAAAATCTGTACACATCTGTGTACATATTTTCGACACTTTGTGGTGTAGATATACATATTCGTGACCTTGACTGTACGTAGAAAACATCAAAGACTCAATGCAGTATAATACACGTTTTTTTTTAATTTTTATATGGCTAGCATTTGACCTTTATGTCATCTGTTAGTAAATGATGGTGAAGTCTAGTATAAAGCTCACTGGTTCAATCGACCTAACGTATTTACTTGTTTTTAGTTAAAATCAAAAATATCACAAGTTAAAAAAACAAGACAGACGTTTAATAAAACTAATAAAAATGATCAATGTTTACTCTGAGAAAGCTTAAACTGCTTTTTTACGCATTTTTTTATCTATCTATAAAACATTTTATTAACTGGTTAATTCATTGAGAGGAACCGACAAACAAGTTACCGATAAATCTCCCAATTTCGACTGTATTAATTTCGCTAACTTTCTATAATTAACAGTCGCCAGTTATAACGAAATTCAATCAGTTTCTAACTGGTACTCATTTGTTTATGCCAATTTGCTATCTCCGTTGACGATAATTTCTGCAAATGAATCGAGCCTTCGCAAACTCAATTAAAATGAGATAATTTACATCCTTTAGACGCTGAGTGGAATCGTTGAAAGTCTATTTTCAATTTTGTTTATTGTTGTCAGGCTTTGTAGTAATTAACATGAAGACAATACAAAATTTAATGATATTAATTGGAAACTTTAGGTATTACAAGCTTTTTTTTTTTAATTTCTTTGAATGTTTTTATATTAAAGGTTGTACATAGTTTTTTTTTTAGACTCTTGTACATAGTTAACCAATAAAGAAATTGTTAATGAAATGTCAAAACTGACATGACAATGACAGGCTTAGATTATAGGATATGTCTAAATGACAGCCGATGAGCCGAGCTTAGTTCGCCAATTTTGCCATTGAGGTTTGAGGTCTAGTCGTATTGTTATTTTATTGTCGATGCTTTTTCTCATTATACCTATATCGCAAAAAAAATACAAGCTTTTATTTAACTTGCCATGTATGTATGTAAATCTTGCAAGTTAAATGTGACCCACTTCCCGATTTCCGATGACGCTAAAAACTTGCATACATCGAGCTGGTCTGATGATGGAGACTCAGGGTGGCCATAGGGACTCTTAAATTACACAAGATAAACTCGTCGTGGTAGGGCTCGTTAGAATCGTCTTGATGAGTAGATGACGACTGTGCAAAAAGTGCCTACAGTTGGTAACAAAAGCTTCTCCCAAAAATGTTTTATTTACAAAAACTTATTTTATTTATATATTGGTAAGTATTCAAAACAAGTCGTAACTATTGTGTTGCACAATAGACAATGGCAGTAGACCCGTAAAGTCTGGTTAAAGGATAGGTTGAAAATCGTCGAGAAGCTATCCGCCATTTTTGGAATTATGTTCTGTACTTAACTGCTCTCCTAAATAAAAGTGATGCATGCGCAATTTGATAGTCAAAGTAAATTAAACCCTTAATCTCAAGAAATAAGGTTGCGAATACATACGCGGTTCTATGAGAATACTCTTTTTTTTCTAAGGAGAGCAGTATAGGTAAAACCCTTAACTTAAAATACAAGTGTTAGACCTTTAGGGCTGCCACGGGCGAAGCTAAGTCCATAAATAAACGAAAATGTATCTAGTAACGTAGTATTTTTTTTTGTATTGCGAGATAGGCAACCAGTGAATTTACTAGCATAGAGGCAATCGGCCCTTAGTCTTCAGAGGCCCTACTTTGAAAATCGTAGTTCGAAGTTACGATAATTTCATTCCTTTCTTTCGATTTAGTCTCGAATGACGAGTGCCGTCTTGCGTTTGCAATTGTCTATGGGCCCGAAAATCCCACTTACCTGCCCCTAATTAAATACAAAAGCGCCTCAAAACAAAAACAGATATTGTTTAATTTAAAACTCAAAGTATATAGAATTCCAAATTTAAAAGCAACCCAAACACATTTGATTTGTGGCCCTTTTGTATTTAAGCCACGCTGTGTGCTCCGTTTGCCTTCTTCATGTCATAAAAAGACTAAATCTTGTGTATTCTGTGGATGTTTGATAGATGCCTGTCGCTTAATATGCTAGCATTGGATTAGAAAAAAGTGCCAATTAATGGATTGTGGACTGATCGTCAATGGATCGATGAGTGAGCTCATTCATGAATGAACTCTTAAATAACAGGTCGCCATTATATCGGTAGTTTTTATTTATGTAATAAATATGTATATGTATATTTTCTATTTGTGTATCGATCAATTACATTTACGCCTTTGTCCATCTAAAACCCTATATTTTTTTTTTGTTTCATTGTTTTTCACCAACTACAAACATAATTACACAATTAGGTACTTACCTAAATAAGTAAGATCATTTATAAATCGTTGCTTAAATATAAAAGCGACACAAACCAAAATGTGTTGGTGTTGCATTTAAAATCGGAACACTGTTTACTTTAAGTTTTAAATCAAACGTTATTTGTTTTTGATTTGTGGCGCTTTTGTATTTAAGCAGTGAAATGTAATTAAAAGGATTAGATCAATATTATAAACGGTATCATACTTTATCAGTAGGTATATACACAACTTAAAATACAGCTGAGAGCAGATATCACAATTGCAATAAGTAATTATTATTGGCTGCTAGAGATTAGAGAAACGCTTTTTTGCTAGCCATCACGGTTTATTAAGCAGAAGTTACACATTGTTGAAATATAATGTCCCAAAACGTGCGAATTTGCTTGATGTAAGTACAGTAGAACACAACCAAAATGGCGTGTCGTAAATATTCGTTCACGCAGACACGAACAACGATTCCGATGATTTCCGAAAGCACGATTAAAACCCACGATCAGACTTGTACATAATAGTTATAAGGTGCAAATTAAATTGCATCTATTATTTCCATCTCACTCACGCAAGTTTGACGGCTGACTGAATGACAAGCGGGCGCGCGTCAACATGGCGTCACTAAGAACCAATAATAGCGCAGATTACAACTGCGCAACGCGTGGATCATACTGATTGGTTCCCGCGCTTCGAAAAAATGACATCTGCTCAGGTACATTGGAGCCATATCGGTTGTGTTTTACTGTACACTTATTTGAACAATGTTGGTTTATATATTTACTACATTCTTTTAATTATGAGAAAAGGTTATAAATATAAATTGTAACAGCCATTTTTAATCAAGCCAAGTCATCCCCTAAATATAAATAAATAAATAAATAAATATCAGGGGACAATGTCACACCAATTGACCTAGTCCCAAACTAAGCTCAAGGCTTGTATTATGGGTACTAGACAACGATATAAATACTTATAAAGAGAAATATATACTTCAATAAATAGAAAACATCCATAACTCAGGAACAAATATTCGCGCTCATCACACGGATTTGGACCCAGGACCGCTAGCTTCGTAGGCAGGGTCACTACCAACTAGGTCAGCGCGTCGTCAAGTATTCAGCGTATTTCGTGTTTCGTCAGTGAAACAATGTTAGAACTTTCGTGTGTTGGATGATGATGGTTTGGATAATATGGCCGATGAAATGGCCAGCAAACTGCCAAAAGGTAGAGCATTAGGGAAACAAGGGAGGCATTTAACCTGTCCTTTGAGTTGAGAATGCAATTGCAATCACGAGCTGGCGAATGTCAGAGGGCTTTTGAACCAATTTCTCGTCTGCAAGCCGTATGTAGAGCTCTTAAATCTTGCCATGTTTTAGTGAGTTAGTTCAATGAGTGCCTCAAAATTGAGCATGTTTAGCTTTTGCTTGCCTCTTCTTCTCTTGAATCCATTCCAAAAGTCATAAAAATACGTCCATCCAATTAAGCGTGAAGCAGTAACTAACAATATTAACCTACACATACACACACACACACACACACACACACACGCACAAACCCTTACAAACCCCTAGTTTCGTCTACAAACTGATTGTGCAGTTTGGCGAAGAATTATTTAATATCCCATGCCTGTTTTTTTTGTATAAATGATTTATTATTATTGTTATTATTATTACACAAAACTTTATTTATAATTATATAGTGTGATTAATGTAATTGACCACTCACGTGCTTAATGCAGCCAGAGTTACTTGCGGACCTAATACGCTTGTTACTAAGGTCGATACAATCTGCCCGAGCACTCTGAGCTTAAGTATTATTATCCTTAAAAGCACTTCCCCTTAAGCGGCCTGTATAAAAGAAATTAATTCGCCATTAGATTCGCCGTCTCACTCCCCGCCGATATTAACGCATCCATTTGTCTCTATCAATTAGAATCACGATCGAAGTTTTTATTCCAATAAATTATAACTTGTTGCTCGTTCGGTGTACGGTCAACAACTAAATTGTTAAGCCATAGCCAATTGTTACTGTGCCCGTAACTTGACAGATTTAAATAGTTAATACGGCCTCTAGGGCCAACTTTGTCGTATTGAAATCGTAGTGTTTTAACTGCCGCCATTACCGTCGATTAAATAAGAGCTATCATAAAGTTGTCATTAACCTACCGCCAAACAGCAGTGTTCGCATTGTTGTGTTCCGGTTTGGAGGTAAGACAGCCGGTGAAATAACTAGCATAGAGGCATTCTATCTTAGTCCTCAGGGTTGGCAACGCATTTGCAGTCTTAGGATTACTCTGCAGTTTTGTGAATGCGAATGTCTATGGGTCACAGTTTCCACTTACCAGGTGGCCTGTGTGCTCGTTTGTCATCTCTATGCCATTAAAAAAAAAAGTAACATGTCAAAAGCAATTAGGTTTAGCCCTCGGAGAATAGAGCCCTAATATATATATATAGGGGGCCTAATATGGCTGCGTTTATCGCGTGACAAATTTTGGATAAGGCATTCGTCACTTTCTGACACGTAAATGAGTACACTTGTCAAAAAGGGACGAATGCTTTATCCAGCCATACTTGACCCGCTGCTGGTCCGTGTAAGAAAGAGAAGATAGAAGAGGAAGAGGTCTGTGTCGGCTGAGATGCAGCAAAAAAGGTTTGAAAAAGAAAAGAAAGAGTTGAGTGAGCTGGTAAATTCTCAAAAATAACTCGCTCTTCAATTTGACTGCCGAATTATTAACTGGCGAGTTCAAGTTGTACCGTCAGAGCGTACAAACAACATTTTAGGACGTGTCTTTTCAGTTTGTGGCAGGAAACACAAGGCCGGAAAACTATATTATTGGGCCCATAGATAGTAGCCGGTACAGAAAAATTGAAAAAAAATACAACCGGTAAATTGACGAGAAGGATGGAGAAATTTGCATTTGCAGTCTTAAAACTACAAATTATCTATAGCCTCAAAAACCTCTCACCATAAATGCCATCAGGTAACTTGTGTTCTCGTTTACATGTTCCATAAAATAAAAAAAGTCTAAGCAAGCTACGCTGGTTAATTACTTAATAACAATACAAAATAACGCTCTAAAATTATCCAAATTCATGTTAAACAGCTTTAAAGCAAAATAAACTTGAAAAACATCAACCAAAAACCACATCTTGTCGTAGGTCGTTGTACCTAAAATTGGCCGACGGTAAATCCACCTACACTAATCAGTGTAATTTGTATAAAATTGTATAACGGGGTCGTCTTTTGTCTTTTTTTTGCGCCGCCATTTTTGATTAAATTAGATTTGCCGGTGATTAATGATGTTTATTGTATTTAACGGGTATCGATAAAGAAGGAGAAATATTTGAGAGAGTTTGTAATGGAGTGTTGGGATTTATGTTATTAATTATTAAAATAATTACAAAGTTTTGGCTAATTATAGTTTTCAGATTCGAAGTATAATATAATTTAAATTGATAGGTACTATGTTTTATTATACACGGTGGGGCCTGTAACTAGAGCAAAAAATAAAAATGTACATTCTTCTCCTCAAACTACGCAACGTTTGTTTGACGACTTTGAAAAAAACTTGCGGTTTGAATTTTATTACATTTTAAAGTTAATTCGAACACGCAATGTACTATGAAATTGATTATGTCTGTAGAGTGACTAGACTGACAGGCGATGTCAATTAGACGGAGTTTTAAGTACATTGAAAATACTATTTACTTTGTTTGAAAAAATAACAATCTAAAAACTTTATGATTTTAAATTGTCTAGTTTGAGGAGTAGAATCTACGTTTAAATTTTTTGCTTTAGTTACAGGCCCCACCCTGTATACATAAGTGTTAGTAATAGAGATACAGGACAATGCAATTATGTCATTGTTTGGCCACTCATTAATAATCTTATAATTGTGCAAGAAACCCAAAATGTGATCCTAATCCTCCATTAAGGGTTTCAACCTAATTAAGTGTAAACGCAATGTCTTTGTTTGGCCGCTCATTAAGGATCTTGTAATTGTGCGAGACACTTGGTTATTTTTTTAAATAAAAGGCAATGAGATACACAACCATTACTGGTAAAAATAACATGAGGTAAGATGGGCATAATTTTGAGTAAATCGAGTAAATACTAAAAATTCGAGAAAAAAAAAACACAAAATTCATAGGAAAAGTCATTATTTTTAGGGTTTATGTCATTTTTTCTCATTTTTTTCTATTTTCATTGACACAAATAAACTTTTGTGATTATAATTCCGTTTGTTTCAAATCAATAGAGCCCACAGGAGCCAAAATATCTTGATTTGTTCCGATGAGGTCCTCTGCGTACTATGACTTTTTTAAAAAAATCATAAAAAAATAAATAAAGGTGGTAATTTTTTTTTATTATTTTTTTTGTCGATAAAATTGTGTCTAGTTTCATCCCTATTCGTTTGTGCACTTTATCCAGGGACACACTGTATAGTTAATTCTTATTCTAGTGTTGGTTAATCCTACTAATATTATAAATGAGGAAGAGGTTTGTGTTGTGTGTGTGTGTGTGTGTGTGTGTGTGTGTGTGTGTGTGTGTGTGTGTGTGTGTGTGTGTTACAATGTTACTCCTTCACGCTGCAACGGCTGGACGGATTTTGATGAAATTTAAAATTGAGAATATACACTGGATTAACACACATGCTGTGTGGTTGCCGGTTTATAATTGTTCCACTCCATGGCTTTCCCTGGAAATCTTAAGAGGTGATCAGGTGACCAAGGGACTAAAGGCTTGTAGTACTGTTAGGCGATGGGCTTGCAACCTGTCACTAACGCACTGGTAAACATCTTAGCCTAATTGTGCAAAATGTGGTTACCGAATTAACAACACGTTTTTAGAGTTGTTGATAATTCTGTAGCTATGAGCTTAGTTTGGGACTAGGTCAATTGGTGTGACATTGTCCCCTGATATTTATTTATTTATTTTATTTATGCCTACCGCACGCTGGGAATGAAGGCCTGAAGGTATGAGTGTTATTTGCGTTAATTACCATTCAAATGTGCTATGGGCTGAATTAAATGAATGTGAAATATCTATTTATACCCTGGGTGTTATTGGGGAAAAACCCAAATTGCCGGGTACATTCTTAGGTTTTACCCAGTAAAAGGGAAAGGAACAACACAAATTAGCAGTAGATGGTACACCTTTGTATCTTTTGTGAATCGGGATCTTCAAAAATGGAGTACCGTAAAACTACACAACTATAGTCCTGGCCTACAACAATGGTCCAATTTATTTTTCATATTATTCTAAAAATATAAAAGATTTAGCTATAGCTAGAGTTTAGAGCAGTCAATTTTAGGCCGTACAGTACATATACCCAGCAATAATAGCAGTAAGGTATCATATTTTAGAATAATGTAATAAGAAATATTGGACTATTGTTGCAAGCTAGGACTATAGTTGGGTAATTTTACGGTAGCAAATAAGGAACGTATGCATAATCGAGACAATGGGTTGAGGAGATGGCCTACCAACTTGTCACTAATACACTGGTAAACGTATTAGCCTGATTGTGCAAAATGTGGTTACAGTTTATAGAGTTGTTGGTAATTCTGTAGTTCAGCCTACCCCACTCTGGGAATGACGGCGTGAGTTTATGTATGTGTATGTATGTAGCTAGGTATTATACTTACCAAAGGTAAATCGTTTTTTCCCTTCAAGGGGTTTATTATATCATGGCTATGCAGTTCATATTACGGCAAGCGTAAAGGAGATAAGTATATTAGCAGTTAAAGCTCTGTCCTCTCTCAGCGTAAACTGGGTAGTGATTCTGTAAACAACGCCGGTCGTGCGGACTGTCGAATGATATCCAAGCGGCGAGATTAAGTAGTCCCGTCAGTGCGAACAAAACACATTGTAGCGCGTGCATTTTCAATTTAGCAGCACGGTGGGTCGAACGTATAAGGCTGCTAATGTCATAATAACCCCCCAGGCTTGTCTTCCATTA
The DNA here is from genome assembly GCA_963966035.1 of Acleris laterana. Classification (NCBI taxonomy): domain Eukaryota; kingdom Metazoa; phylum Arthropoda; class Insecta; order Lepidoptera; family Tortricidae; genus Acleris; species Acleris laterana. The sequence goes on along the minus strand of OZ014459.1, from coordinate 4,217,679 downwards.
AGCTAGGCAGAGACTAGAATTTTAGTGATAGTAGGACTTTGCGCAAGACCGGATCGCTATCACCATCTTATCCTTTACTGATAAGCAGTAGTGTTCACAGTAGTGCTAGTTGTGTTCCGGTGTGGGATAAAACAACCGGTGAAATTACTAGCATAGAAGCATCTTAGACCTTAGAGTTGGTAAAGCATTTGCGGTTTCAGGAATGAAATCTTTAGAAAGTAGCTTTGATAATGCAAATGTCTATGGGTCGCATATCTCACTTACCGTCAGATGGCCTGTGTGCTTAATACCATACTCTATACCTCCTCCTACTTCATACCATATAAAAGACAATGGAACACCTGGGGCACGTTTTATAAAGCTTCAAGTGACAATGTTACAGGTCTAAACTGGCAACACTGCTCAAATGGCTGGTCGTCATTGGTTAAGGTTGTGTCAAATGGAAACTTGTAACCTGTAAATTGTAATTTGTAGCTTCATAAAACACGGCACAGGTGTAACAAACATACCTTTTTCGCGTCCTCTCCATTCATCAACCTCTTCATGCGCTTACGGTCATAGACTTTAATTGATGAACCTTGTCGCATAATGCCAACGATTAATTCCTATGCAATTTCTATCTCGTCGCTTGACACTATCATTATGACAAGGTTCTGTGGTGGATCAACATTCAAGGCCCGATTTACATTGATTGATTGCAATGGCAAGTACTGCCAAGGACAGTGGAGTGCAAAATAGAAAGCGATTTTACTTGGATCCACTGGCAAGGCCACTTGACTCGCTACTGTGCGATCAGTTTACACTACTGTAGTGTCCACTGTCCACTGTCCTTCACCAATGTAAATCGGGCTTTACGTCCTTGATGAAACAGTTACCAGCAATAGTATAATTATCCAATAATAGACTCGAAAATATCTGACCTGCTCTTATACCCCTAAGATGTGTCTGATATTTTTGCGCCCAAAGTTGGATGACATAATAATTGACTGTGCAACGTCGGTCTCGGGTACTTTTAATAATTTACTTCATTGATGATAATGGTATACTTTGTCACAAAACATCGTGTTGACTACCGCACACAACGATTACTGGGAAGATTTCTTCGCAAGTTTCTTTCTCATGGCGTGTAGTGTGATTTTATCTCGAATGAATAATACATGCACAGCCAGACAGACAGACGGATGGGAGATATAAGGGTATTGCTTCGGCTTTGGTTGAACTTTGTATACAAAACCTTTCAGTTTCGGGAACAGTGACACCAGTGTTTTGCATAAAAGTTACAATGGGATCCCACATGGTGGAGCTACCTTAAATATTTCAACATGTTTCGGTTGAATAGATTTGTTTGAAAGTTTTTTTTTACAAAAATAATACGATTCTACATACTGTTGCGTTTAATATATTTTATGGGCTTTTGTTTCATATTCATCATAACCAATTGTGACTGAATTGGTAATTTTACTATTAACTATCTTTCTCATTTAAATAAGCCAGTTGTACATACTTTTTCGATAGTGCAATGAAATAAATATAATATCAATATAAATTGATTGATGACACCATATTTATTACAAATAATTGTTAGATTTTAGGGTATTCCCTTAGTTTAAACTTTATTAAGAGCAAAAACGAAAACATTGACGTTCTAAAAATAGCTTTTACCACAATAACGCCTCTGTTACTTTGGCCAATGCTTTTAAAACTTCACCCAAGCACTTTGTTTTTCACTGGCGCAATAACAAAATCCACATACATACATACATACACATGTATGCAAATACCATTGTGTTACTTTAATTAAGCTGCAGATATAAGCTTTTCAATGGCGTTGCCTTCAGCTTGAATGAGTCAGGACCACCGTGTGTTGAGGCCATGTTTTAATTAAGAATAATCGGCAATTATAATACAAAGAGTCCTTGTTACGGGGTGACGGGACTTATAAGGATAGGGGAATGAATGGAGTCGATCAAAAAAACAAAAAAACATTAAACATCGACTAAATTTGTTGGCCATTTGGTATCAATTAATTTCGTTAATATTCTTATACTTATGTATGTTTGGCAGTTTCAAGATTGATTTACCCACAAAATGATTAATTTAGACACTGTTAAGACTTATTTGGGTTTGGGTTTTGCGCTTGACGTTGTCCTGGTAAAAAATATAACTAAGTAGAGATAGACAGAGAGAGTTTTCCTGCATTAGCTTACAACATTGTAATTGTTGTTAAACAAGTTGTTAGATCTAATGTGATAGTTTAATCACAAATGTCACTTGTTGGTGTTAATTAAGCTTTGATTGATATTGCTCAAATCACAACTATTTGATCATTTTAATGTCAATATTTGGACGGATTGAATGAATTTTTCACACTGCTGAAAAGCTGCAAAACATGCAATTACATTTCAGCTCTTCACCGAACTTTGACAAGTAATACTTGAGAAAAAATCTAAACAAATGACGACTCCATAGTTTTGCTGACATCCCGCCCCATTGCCTATCGGGTATCTGCATTAGGGTGTTGTTTTTTATAACACTGATCCAATTCGAAAACATTTTTTTTAGAAACCCTAGCCCCTGTGTTACGTGTAACTCAAGTTCAGTTTAACTTTTGAGGTGGAAGTGACAAGCGGTAGACATTTTGTGGTGTTCCAGTTTTACGTTAGTCCAGTCTGTTTTAACAGCTTCAGAAATAATGATTTTCAAAGATCCGATTCTTGAAATTTTAAATAGAAATCGGATCAGTGGATTGCAATTATATAATGCAACAACTTAAAAATGTATGACTTTTACACAAGACAACACTTTTACCCAAATCCCTTTTCCAATAATAATAATAATAATAAAAATATTAATTATTGGCCAAGTAACGTTGTAAAGTTTGGTACATATTTTCCTTAAAAATAGCATGCATCTATATTATAACATTTATAGCTCTAGTAAACATTTACTTCTAAGTAGAACCATGTATTCATTGATAGAGTAAAATGGGTTTTGTTCAATACTTTCATTTTCTTTTTAAAATCATTAAGTGACAACTCAGTTACCCTGCAGGGCAGTAAATTGTACATATTAATTTTAAGTGGAATCCCTTGTTTATAATATTTCTTAGTTCTCGTTTTAGGTACACAGTAATAGAGTAGCTCATCGTTCTAAGTCGTAAATTTACCGAAAGAATCGCTATTTCTTCTAACTTGCGCAGCGCTAATTCGTGAGTCAACGGTTTTGGTTTACATGCGCACGCGCCCGCTTTCCGGCCGAAACTCGATCACATGTTTAACGTAATTACAAACATGTCAAGTGCGAAACTTGGTGACGTCATTGTCTTTGGTTGTGCTATTTTTTTTATCCCTGTGGAGGCAAACTGCCTGGGTCTCGTTTATGACCATATTGTAACCTGAAATACAAGTACCTAGAAGTCTCTTTTGACGACACGGTAGCTTAAGTAGTTGGTAGTGACACTGCCTACGAAGCTAGTGGGCCCGGGTTCAATTCCCGGTTGAAGCAAATATTTGTGTGATGACCATGAATATTTTTTTTTTCTATAGTATTTGTTTCTCTATATAATTATTTGGATCTTTGTTTTGCACCTACCCAATACCCATAGTATAAGTACAAGCCTAGAGCTTAGTTTGGAACTAGATTCAAATTCAAAATTCAAAATATTTATTCAGTAAATAGGCCACATGCGGGCTCTTTTACACGTCGGTAATATAGGGTGAGTCTACCAGCGCTTTGGACGAGACCATCATTGCAGAGAAGAAGCGCCGCGTGAAACTCCAGCAGAAAAAGACGTACGTAGACGTCGACATACGTCTAGGAAAATTGGTGTGACATTGTACATTTTTTTTAATACCTACCTATTGTGAAGAGATCTCCTCTTGTAATTGTAATACCTACAAGTAACAAGCAATCAGTAATTCGTTTTAAAATCAACTTACTAACTACTATATGGCTGACAAGCCAGGCGTTCAATGAAATGAATGAGTTTTACGTTATAATAAATCCTTCCCTACTGTAGTTTTTTTATTTTTTTATATTGTGTTGTTAGTGTAGGTATAGTTAGGGTTAAAAAAGGTTCGTCACTTTTGGACCTGAACCTATTTTTACACTGACTCTACCTGGCTGTTTCAAAATAACTTGACATGTAAAATAACATATGATAAATAAAAACTAGTATGAGTATGAAGTGAAGAAACGTATTTATAAAAAAACACATTGATAAAAAAAACTTTTAGATTGCAAATATTTATCGATCTCGGAGCCCAAATACCATAAGGTGGTCGTTGAGCTCGTTTACGAGAAAACAGAAAGTCTAATGAAACTTACTTCAAACAGGAAAACTTAAATATCATCATTTCCTTTAAACAACTTCTACCGTAACATCCGGAGGTTTCTAATTTGTATGTGATTGCGACGCCATTTGGAGCCACGGGCCCTGGTAGCAGACGTAATTTTAACCGTCCTACAAACGTTAATTAAACCAAAACAAACAAACTGCTCATTTCCTCTAAACAATAAATGATACAGATTAAGGTGAAACGTGCAGTCCAAAAAAAGCGCGTCTAACTCGCATAAAAACAACAACCTAATAAAATGAACTGCAAACTCAAACCCACCTCCCAATTATTATGTAAAGTACTAGGAAAAGTATGATATTCCGGGATAAAACCCACCTCCGGGCTTAAAACTATGTTGTACCAAAAACCGGTTGATGAAGGAGTTAAAACGTTAAGACGATACAAACCAATAAACAACACTTTCTTACCCAATAAGAATATTATTAAGGATGCGATAAACTGAATGGCACCTAATACATTGTCAATTAACAAATGCAAAATTAGTAGAAACTAAATCCATATATAATTCTTTCTATCATTGTTTGCTCAATATAAGTACAAATTAACTAAGGTAAAAGCACCTATTATGGACAAGGCTCCAGTGATGAACATTATCATTTTTTTAAATGAAAACATATCAATACTAAACATTTTATTCTAATAGTAGTAATCCCGAATAATTTAATATAATCTAATTGTAGCACTAAAAGCATTATCAATCTCAGAGACTTATATTTATGGAATTGTTCATAACTGGAGCACTGTCCATAATAGGAGCTTTAATATTTAATATTTAACCTTACCCTTAATATTTTAAAATTCTTACGTTCTTTTCCAATTTCATGTATACACACCATCACGCCTGCTCCACACAAATGACAGCGTTTATAGACACAACAACTTGCTGCTTAAAAAATAAGCTGCGTCCTTTCACAGAAGCCGTCATGACCACTGCCGATGACAGATGTATCCCGGAACCGAAGCGTTCAAAGCACTCCGTCAAAACATTACCCTTTTCGTCGCAGCCGGCAAATGCCATTACACATTCAATGCATAGAAGTTGAGTCCGTTTTATATGGGAGTACAGGATCTTAGTACTGAATGGAGTAAATGTTGGTACCGCGTATTGGTTCATTTGCTGCATTCGATTTGTAATGGCTTGATTTATTTGCAGCCAGTTTCAACGTCAAAAGCTTGTAACTGGTTAATTTGAAATATGTTTGTATTTGGAATAAGCAAAATCGGTTTATAAATTACGATGTTTACGTGTGTGTTAGCGTAGGTTTTGTCAAAAGCAGAACAAATAACAAAGGTTAAATAGAACAATAGTATGACCATCATCGGATCATCAGTCTGTAGCATTAATTCAGAGCAGTGTTGTGTAAGAAAGGAATTTTAAATTCAAAAACGAATTTGAATTTACGTCGAATCTAATAATTGACAAATGTCAAACATGCATGATATGATGATTTTGTTAAAGAGTAATCGGGTTGATACTGTCAGTTTAGTGCAGTGATCCCCAAACTGGTTTTATCGACCCGCCCGCCGAAACCGAAAACCGAATAAATTGCAAATTAGTCTACGAGCCAAAAAGAGGACCTCTGGTATACCTAGTGTATCCGCTCTTAACTACTAACCAAACGCCTACCCTTACCGAAGATGACGTCCCTGTCCTTCCCTGACCACGGCTGGTGCAACCCAGCCGTAACGTCGAATTAGTGATGAGGTAGGGGTCAAATTTTCTTACGAAGTAGGTACCATCGTTTGAGTCCACGACTCAGTTTTATAACCACTCTAAGGGCAATGGAGAGGGCTATGCTCGGTTTTTTTCTGCGTCGTCAAATCAGAAATGAAGAGATCCGCACACTAGCATAACTCTTAGAATTGCTAGGCTTAAAGTGGGTTACATCGCTCGCAGAATAGATGGCCGATGGGGGTCAAAGAGTTCTCGAGTGGTGTCACACACTCTAAGACAGTCGACCTTACGGTTTTGGAAAATCTATAGATGCAAACGGTACAGGATTGGTCCCAGAGGCAAACCTTGTGGGACGCTTCTGTCCAGCAGTGAACGTCTTTCGATGAGGATGATGATGATGAGGTGTATAGACACCTGGCGTTTGTTTTATCGCATTTTAACTGAATTTAAGTGAAATGTAGTCTTGACAAAAATAAATTAAAAGGGTAGCTGCAGACAGCTCAAAACATAAATTTAAATTTACTTAATTTGTGTCCTTTCATATGCCACACGAGACGTAGCGAGAATGGATACTAAATAGGAGAATCAAGGTGTTAAGCTTCCATACAATATCTTGTTACCGGGTTTCTACAGATTATACGGTTTTGCTTTTGCAATCAACGTGAAAAAAGATTTAAATTATGGAATAGTGTATGCTGCGAAGATATAAATAAGCAGAAATGTAGCGTTATACAACTTGGGGTTTTTGATTAAGTAGGTATTTGCAATTGTAATTCTGCGATGTGCCTCTATTTTACAAACGAGATACGATACGATTATGTACAGTCACGAACCGGGATTGTTGAGCCACTTGCCATTGTTCGTAATTTAGCCGTGTATTCAATAACCGATATCACCGACTGGCTGACAGCTAATCGATTTGCATTACACGCCCAAATTCGAAACATGGATAAATGGCTCAACAATCCCGGTTCGCGACTGTACATGCGCCACGTTCTTAATTTTTGTTATTTTATTAATTTGTGACCAAAGCATTAGGTATGTACTACAGCTATACTGTACCTGTAGATATAGATATTTATTTTTATAAAATGGGGTCAGAGTCAGATGGTTGTCCTACTTGACTAAGAATATTTAATAATGGTTTTAGATTTGAACAGTTGAAACTTATTTCAATTAGACTGAAAATATAAGTTGCAGTAAAAACTACAAGTAATAGAAATATGTAAATTAATTTCTTAGTATAAAGCAAGCAATGTTGTAAAGAAAACCTAGGATTACTAATAACATAAATTGTTCATGAAAAAAATACACGATTCAAGTTTTGAGAAACCAATTTTAAAAGAAAACTCCAAGAATTTTTCTCTGAGAGCATTTCTAGTTTATTAAGCTTTCGCCTGATGAAAATTTAGTTCAAGGGAAATATGATATCTAGGAAAGAGTGACCTATTTTGAAGTTAGTGCTGAGTAGTTTTTATATGAGATAGTGACGGCTAACGAGTTCGATTTATTTATATTCATATTTGCAATCTTAAGATTACAATCTTATGATTACAAATGCGTTAACAATCCTGAAGTCTGTTATAATTTCATGTAGTTTTTTAATAACCAAATCAACGTAGAGCAATGAAAGTCACTTCTTTGATCATCAAAATGAATAATTTAACCGTCGCTTGATTTTTCAATGAAATAACGTAACACAACATAGGGGTCTTTGTGAAAAACGGTATAAGTCTCCTGAAGATTAGGTGAAAAAGGGTGTAAGTCTAGTGAACCGCGTTTATGTATATAACCATTTTCATTACGAGTTAAATCGATTTATATACCCTTTTACTAAGTCCCTAACATTATCCAAACTCAATAATGTTGTAACTTGATAGTTTTAAAATGTGTACTGATAACTCTTAAACGTTATTTTATGCTAATACAGATAAGACAATGGCAATCGAGTGTTCACCCCACCATGTAACATCCGGTCGGAATATATTGGAGTTACAGTGTTTTTGATTGCGATAGAAAAAGTAATTACGTAACAAATTGCTTACATCCTTTTTTGACGACAATGATGACTCTCTGTTTTAGGATTATTTTTGTTAAAACCGAGTTTCATTATTGGATAGGTAAGAAACTTTTTTTATGATGAGTACTTTTATTATACTTCGTACTTGGACCATTTGCCGTTGCTACTTGACAATATTGTAGTTTACCACGTATATTTATTTACCAAGCTGTAAGTTTAAGGTAAATGTAAATAGTATACTTTTATTTCTTAGATTAAATATTTCGTATCGGTATAAGTTCGTAAATAAATTTAATAAAGGTTTTGTTTTCTTTAACAATTTAAGATAAAGAAGCTAAACCAAATAGCACGAATAATTGGTATGTTTAGAGTCCCTGATTTGTTACAAATTTATGGATTGAAAATCTTTAGGGTAGACCTATATCTAGCAGTAAATATTTTTCGGCTGACAATACAATAACGATAACACTAGTTACAATAGTATTGTTACAAAAAATCTCCAGAGTAATACTTGTCAATGGTCAAATAATACACAAATAATATTCATTTTTAAATATTTTACACCGAAACAAAACAAAGTACAAAAGGTAAACATAATTAAGGCGTTCTCTATCAGTTGGCCTTTGGTAGAATTTGTTGTGAATTAAGTTATTTTGCTTTAAGAGAGGTTGCTTTGTTTGAACTTAAATTTAATTGAGTATAATAATTTAGTTTACAATAAAGTAAATGTAATGGAGTTAATATGCGATGGCATTCTCGATCAATCAATCAAACGTAGGTCAAACAGAAAATAACAGTATTCGTTCTATTTAGGTATTTCTTTGTTATTTCTTTTTAAGCTCTGAAATATCTTTCAATCAACTTCTATCTAACCTAAATTCACTGTTTTACGGAGTTATATTGAGTTATCTTAACTACATTTTGTGTATTCAATTAACCTTATCTTTTTTCTTATTTGAATGGACGATAAACTTGTTCTTGAGATAATACAGTTCTTTTCTAAATTTAGATGCTGACTTAATTAACTAAAACTGTACAAATGTATAGAAAAGCTTAAATAATGAATTAATTGGTAAAGACTAAGTAGGAATTCCGTTAAGTTTAAATGCGAACCCAATAAAAACAAAACAAAAGTTATGAATTCCATAAACAACAAACACATGTTTCAACCTCGTAAACGCGATAAATCGTCGATTTTTAATACAGAAGTTATCGATAAGGCAGCGTTTTGAGTACGTGTCAGTTCTTTTCTAAATTTAGATGCTGACTTAATTAACTAAAACTGTACAAATGTATAGAAAAGCTTAAATAATGAATTAATTGGTAAAGACTAAGTAGGAATTCCGTTAAGTTTAAATGCGAACCCAATAAAAACAAAACAAAAGTTATGAATTCCATAAACAACAAACGTCATGTTTCAACCTCGTAAACGCGTTAAATCGTCGATTTTTAATACAGAAGTTATCGATAAGGCAGCGTTTTGAGTACGTGTCGTGCCCCCCGCTTAGTGGGCTCCGGCAGTGTTGCCACTTTGGGGAATTTGTCGCTAGATTTAGGGAATTCTGCAGTTGCTCAACGATTTTTGCATTTGCTTAGTCACTAGATATGGATTTGGGGATTTTTAGCGACTTTCTTGCATAGTCTAAGATAGGTCATCGTAATGATATCGGAATATATTTTAATAAATTGTATGAGTTGTCAAAAAGATATCCTAAGCTGTGCAACTATTTTATACTATGGCAACCTTCATTTTATCTCACTCTAACGCATACATATCGGTCGCATCGGTGCTCTCACTCTTACGTACTGTATTAGTAATTTGATATCCCTGTCGTCAGTGGTTATTCCCCGTATCAGCGGGGAAATCCCGTATCCTTGTCGGCCATAGATAGTTTACCTTTGTTTCGCAGAAACAATGTTTCGTTCGCGGTTTGCTGTGCTTGTTTTGTTTTACTGTCGCGAAGTTAATACGTATAAAAATAGTTTACAACTGTACATTCGACAATCAGTATGGATATTCCTTTGAAAAAGAAGGCTTATGGCCAAAAATATCGCAAGGAATGGGAAATGATTGAAGAGTTTAAAATGTGGCTTAAACCTATTGCGACAGACCCTATGAAGGCTCATTGTGCGTATTGCCGAACGGATTTACAAGCAAGAATAAATGATTTGCGTAAACATGCCGAGTCAAAAAAACATAAGGATAAATCTGATGCTATTTCTACAAACAGAAGAATTGATTTTTCAGCTGCTCCCAAACCACAACCCAAGACGGATTTAAACACCCTAAGAGCGGAAGGTAGGCTAGCACTTTTTATAACAGAACACACTGCCATATCTCAAATTGATCACCTTACTGAAACTATAAAAAAGTGTTTTCCTGATTGCAAAGATGCCGCTAATATCAAAATGCACAGAACGAAATGTACTGAAGTGATTAAAAATGTTTTGGCTCCCCACTTCATTCAGACGCTAATAAATGACATTGGATCACATAAGTATAGTATCTTGCTCGATGAGTCCACCGATCTTAACGTATCCAAATATTTGGGAGTGGTTTTACGTTATTTCAGTCCCGCAAGAAACACTGTCCTTTCATCTTTTCTGGCTTTAGAACCTCTGATCGCAGCTGATGCTCGTGGTATTGTAAATGCTTTGGTGAACTGTTTGGAAAGACACGGGCTGCCACTAAAAAACATGATTGGATTGGGATGTGATAACGCGTCTGTTATGATCGGCATAAATAACGGCGTACATACAATTCTTAAAACTGAATACGGATTAACAAATCTGGTTCTTGTGAAATGCGTATGCCATTCATTACAACTAGCCGTGTCTCATGCTTCTGAACACACATTGCCCAGGAATATTGAATTTCTTATCAGGGAAACTCACAATTGGTTTTCAAATTCACCTAAACGCAGAGAAGAGTACAAAGAACTGTACCAGTTACTAAATTGTGGAGAGAATCCTTTGAAAATTTTGAGATCTTGTGCAACCCGCTGGTTGTCAGTGGAGCAAGCAGTGACGAGGATTTTGGCGCAGTGGGATGATTTAAAACTGCATTTTTCACTCACTAGAGATAAATGTTACACTTCTGACATACTTCACGCAATGTTTTCGGACGAGGCTCACCTGTACCTCTGTTATTTGAGAAGCGTTTTGAATGATGTTCAAATAGGAGTCAAAAGTTTTGAAAGCGAAGATTCTAACCCTGTGGCATTGCTTAGCACTTTGATGACGCTTCTACGCTCCGTTTGCACAAGAATAATGATGCCATCTGCTGCAACTACTGATGATGATTTTTTACGTATTCAAATCGAAGAGCATCTGAATCCTACTCCATATTTAGGGTATTTATTTGAAACGCAGGCGAGCAAATCGGCATTGCCTGCTGAAATCACAAATGCTGTTCGGAAACGGTGCATTCATTTTAACATAAAGCTGGTAAAAGAAATCCAGCAGAGGTTACCAAGTAATTTCTCTATATTAGAGAAAATGTCTCAGCTTAGTGTTGACAATACACTGCGACAAGTAAAAGACAACTCAATTACAGAACTAGCTTCTGAAATGGGTGTGGATGTTGAAACAATTGATAAACTTCTACAACAATGGCAGACCATCAACTTTGTTAAATGGCAGAATACCCAAAATATGCTTAGCTTCTGGGCTGAAGTTCTGAAATATAAAAACGCCGCTGGAATAAATAGTTTCCAAGAACTAGCTGATTTCGCAATCTCAGTGATATCTCTCCCTCACTCCAATGCCGCAGTAGAGAGAATCTTCAGTACTATGAATATTATCAAAAGCAAGTTAAGAAACAGGATGCACATCAGCACATTGAACAGCATTCTTTTTATTAGAAACATACTGAAAGTTATAAATGAACAATGTTATACCTATGAACTCCCAGAAGAAGTAATTGCGGAAATTGGAAAAAATAAAAAGTATTTATTTAAACATTCTCTGAAGGAAAGTGATGGAGGCACTGCCGCCGCCGTATTGCCGTCAACATCAACACACGCAGCGGAAGGTTCGGCGGTCAGAGCAGACGTGATTGATGACGAGTTGATACAAATTCTTGATGATTCTGTGTTTTTTTAATCATTCAATTTAAAAAATACTTATCTAGTACTTCTAATAAACATATAATAATCACGTTCATTTGTGTTTTTATTTCATGTTTCAATGAAAAACTGCGATAAATGTCGGTTTTTCATAAAATCATGACCGATCAGGATCTAGGGAATTCTAAAGAATTTTTAATGTCCTGATTTTTTCTAATCTAGCGAAATTTGAAGGCACTTCTAGTGACTTGTTCGCAATGAAGGTGGCAACACTGGGCTCCGGCGCGCGATCAGTTGGCTTCAAGCACTCGGCGTGTGCGCGTGTCACTGCGCCGGCGCGCGTTCGTTCACCCCTAGCTCGATCGCCAGCTGTCAAATTTGACGTTTCGTAACCTTACGTCCCTACGCATTGTTTTCCTAACGCATCTAAAACTACGCTAAGCGTTTACGACAGTGTTCTTGCAACGTGCCCGTGCTGTGTTGTGATGATTCCTGATTGTATCGAGTGCTGTGTTTTGTGTAAACTAGTTTTGGAGTTTAGTGGTTGTTATGCTGTTATCATGTAATGTCGTTCCACGCTGATATGTCTATAATTAGCGAGCTGCGATGGCTGCAGGACGAGGAGTTGTTTGCTCTTTCGCTGCAAAACGGTAGGTTTTTAAAACCCGGTTTTATTTTTCTAGAATAAAAGTGTAAGTGCGCTTCAAAGTGTCCACTGAGGCAAATCGTAAAGTTGAGGGAGCTCGGTTAATTACTTTACTGTTAGACCTTGGTTAGTGCCTTGGCAACTTACTCTCGTCTTGGTTGCGCGGCAAATTTCAAGCATTCGCAAACATAGCGTTCTTAATGTTTACCAACTCATTAGAAACCTCTATACCTATAATATTAAATAACAAGTGAATAAAATTTATAAAAAATTAAGCGTTAAATAACGTAAGTGTTCGCAAAGGCGAAAACGTGTGGTAAAACGTCGTATATGCAGTTAACTTTTGGTCAATATTGTCGTACAATGCCGAGGATGCGTGCGCGCACGGTAGGTAAGTAGGAAATAATACCCAAGGTGAGCTAGATTCTTGCCGGCCCGCCTGTTTGTTCGCCCTGAGGACTTCATTATGAGACGCAATATTGTCAAGTACCAAGTTGATTGAAAAGTACGGTTTCTTAATGACGTCTGTCGAATTAAATGATCTGCAGAATCAGTTAATTAACAAGATACAATTGTAAAATGTTCAATTTTACTTCGTAAATGTATTAATATATTCCTTGAGGCAGAAGAAATACTAGGTAATTGTGCATGTAGATACTTGTTATTAGAAGATTAAGTCATAGAATTAATACGGATAATCTATTCAGCTATTTTGCATTTAGATTTGTTATTTAGTAGTTTATACCTACTTAGCTTCTTAGTTGTTTATTTTACTAAAATAATTTTACTGATTGTATTAGAGAAATCAATAGAGTAGGTAAGTACCTACTAAAAGGTCGGTACAATCAACAGCCGAAGTAGGTAGCTACACAACCGAAGAGGTCAAAATGATCTGCATTCGACTCTATTATCAACTGAATTCGTTGTTTTTAGATTATTTTGAGCATGTTATTCAACTACATTTGATGCTGACTGTATATGAAAATAAATCAACCATTACCCGACTGCCCGAATGAGGATTATGTTTTGTCTGCGTATGTATATATGTATGTCTGTATGTTCATTCCTGTGGCACACTCTACAGCGTTAACGGCCTGTCGGATTCTAACATATGAGGTGTCATTCAATTCGTCTTAAAACGGTATAACAATATTACTTTTGTCGTGTTTTGATACCGTTTTTAACTTTACCCAAGATTTCGAATCGATTTCGATTTTCGATTTCGATTTTTGAGAACCTGGTAAAAAGAGTAGTTTGGTATTTTGAAATACTGGTACTTTGGGAATGAGCGCTCTTCTCATATATGTATCTGTTATTATATTATGCATTATTTTTGCATTTAGTTACATTTTGTACTATTTTGTCTATTAACATTCAATAAATTACAATACAATTATACATTTTCGCAGCTAGACTCGGAGTCGTATTTGTGAATCTAGTTGCAAGTCTTATTTGGAAACTAATAGTCGCAGTGAAAGACTCCAGTTTTTTCGAAGACTCAAGCTATAGAGAATACTCGAGTCGCTGGACTCTCGATAGTTTACTCACGCTCGACACGGCTCGGGACTAGGAGGCTTCGAGTTCACCGAGTCGTCTATTAAGTGAGTCGAGTCTACAAAACCTTCTACAGTCTACACCTACAGGACCTTGTGCAGGGTCCGTCCGGATCGCTACCACCATCTTATCCATTAACCTACCGCCAAACAGCAGTGTTCGCATTGTTGTGTTCTGGTTTGGGGATAAGACAGCCGGTGAAATTACTAGCATAGAGGCATTCCATCTTAGTCCTCAGGGTTGGCAACGCATTTGCAGTCTTAGGATTGCATTGCAATCTTGTGAATGCAAATGTCTATGTGTCACAGTTTCCACTTACTATCAGGTGGCCTGTGTTTTCGTTTGTCTTCTCTATGACATAAAAAAAAATTAGGACTCCAGAACTCGAGTCTTTTACAACACTAAATTCTGAAGATAGCAAATCGTTGGCAATCTTAAGGGTGATGGAATGCCTCTATACTACTCATTGTACCGTCTGACTCGATTATTCCGACCTTTATCGTCCAAACTATAGCCATTGTAGTCCTGTCGGCTAGATTCCTTTGACAATAGATACACCCACGTAACTTCGTTAGGATCTGTTCACAATTAACAATGAATGAGATATTCTTCATCACACGCGGCGGTAGATGGGAGACAAAACGGTAAAAATATTAAAAATGGTTATTGTTTATTTCAATTCGCTTGGTCATGACCTCACTCAGTTCTTGTTAATGTGACTATTCACTAGTAATTTTATATAGAACAATCGCCATCTGTCTTATTTTCGGCGTTTGTTTTTCTATTCTTGTTTATTGGTAAAAAAAATATTCGGCCATTGTTCATCTTCTATAAAAAGAAAATACTTGGGATCGTATCAAAATATATTAACAAAATAATTAATCAGTCATAATCATAATACATAATGATTGTAGTATATTATGATGGTTTTATTTCTGTGTATTATTATTATTATCACCATTCTGCCCTTCTTAATAAAAATGACGCATAGGCAATTTGATAGTCAAAGCAAATTTGACCTCCTGTCTTAATAAATAAGATCACTAATACATACGCGGTTCTACGAGACATACGCCCTTTTCTCCAAGGAGGGCAGCAATATGTTTTATGCCGTTTAAACTTTATACGAGTATATTATGATACTAAACCTAAATTTACTTTATTTTACTGACGCAAATAACAAGTATTAAAAGGTCTTGGGTACCATTTGCAATATTTAAAGTAGTATCATGTTGTGACATAGCATTCTTACTTAAAAACACCTATTACAATAATTTTGCAATAATATTATTGTATAAACATTTTTAATCACTAGTACTATTTTGATATTGACCAACCTTCAGACATTATGTCATAAAACTTAGCATTTATATTCCATAATACTTAAAGTTGTTTATTTGCTCTTGACTTTGAGTTTTGGTTTCTCGATAAATATTGCATACTTAATTGACTAAAGAATTTTAAAAAAACCTGTTTTGTTGGATATGGTTTATCTGAAAAAAAAACTTTTTTTTTTGGTTATTACATTATTTAGTAACAAAAAAAAGCATATTATGAGTGTTTGCTACGCCCGCTTTGGACTAGTTTAGAATTAGGGAATGGAAATAACCAGTCATTTTATACAAAAACGGTTAATAACCGGTTAAAATGTATTCCCTAGTTGGAATGCCGTGATTTTGTTTGCAAACAGCGTTTTTTTTTAAGTCTAGCACTAGTTGTGATGTTTAAGATCATTTGTGACCTGTGATGTAAGCACTACCTCCTAAGGCCCACCATACAACGAAATTTGTCAGTATGTGTTAGTATATGAATCTATTATGAATGAAATAAAGTCAATTTTATAATTTGATCAGTAGTCATAAAAACAAAAGAAATTCCAATTGAATTCCTTGGCATTAGATCTTTATTCCAATGGCCGTATTTTGTACTACTATTAGTACAAGGAACCTCAGGAGGTTATCCAACAGCGATTTTTTTTAAACATATTTATACAGTAAATAATAAACAAAAAAAGTATGTTTTTATAACAAACCTCTATAAGCATTTTTTTTATAACACCTTTTAAAAAGTTCATGTTGTCAATTACTCAAATGTTTGGCGTTGTTTAGTTGTAAAAACCTGTTTTAATGGCTCTACCTTTTCAAAAATTACTCGCATAATTCCCCACCAAAGGGTCAATAACATTCTTGTATCTCAAGATCAGATAAAGCGTTTTGTTTAGTAATTTCAACCTTGCCGAATAACTTAACTTTTTTACGAAAAAAGTAATTGACATACGTTTTATGCGTCTCTGAGTATAATATTTTTGAAGGATTAATAGGATAAATTACGTAATTAAAAACGCGTCTTATGATCAACAATCTCACTAAGAACTCCACAAAGTTAAATAGGTACTATGAACTTTAGACTTAACTTAGTTATAGTTTTACTGCAAAACCGCATTCAAACGCCACAAATATAAGTAAAACATTGTAACTAAAGATAATAACTTATGTTAGTTACTCCGTCGACGACGCTAATATGAACTTGTCAATATAAATAAGATACTTTATTTCAGAATAGACGGAAAAGCTAGGAAGAGGGTATGTTGTTACTTACGTTGTCGTAACATACATAGGTACTTATAGTAAAGTTTAGTTTACTAAAAATATTTAAGGGTTGTGTTCTTTTTTGTTTCTATCGCTTTCTATGTCGGCAGAAAACAGAGGTAAAGAGTCTCGTTAAATAAATAATAAGATGATCTCGCGATTTCAATGGTAATGCAGCACAAAATTGAAGGTAAAAGACCTTGGCATAATTTATAAGAGATCATCGACGTCAAGAACCAGTGATCTCAGCTCACAAAAAGCTTGCGAGACCCGCTAATTATCTATTCACGTCTTAAAAAAGATTACAAAACGGAATATTTTCCATAACTTGAGGAGTTAGATTGACCTTCATAAAGTTTATAGTTATGTATTGTTTAATACTTCAACAAAATGACGTATTTAATAAAAATTATCACTTTCGTTATTCAGCTGTTTATTGTTTGTAGTATCGAATGATTATATGTTGATTTTGAGATGGCATTCTTGAGACATGAATATTATATTACAGAAATAATTGCATAATTATCGAAAAACATCGTAAGTATCAATGCCAAATTAAAACATCTCATATTGTCCTCTAACTTGTGAGGGTTGGGTTAGTTAACCCGTGTGGTTGCCGGGTTAGAATAGTGCCACTCCATGTCTTCGCGAGGATGTCGTAAGAGACGGCTAAGGGAATAAAGGCGTATAGTACTGTTAGGCTATGGGCTTGCAACCTGTCACTAATACACTGGTAAACATCTTAGCCTAAGTGTGCAAAATGTGGCTACAGAATTATCAAAAAGTTTTTAGTTTTTGGTAATTCGGTAGCTCTGCCTACCCCACTCAGGGAATAAAGGCGTGAGTTTATGTATGTATGTATGTGTGAGTTAGTTATGTTTCAAAGGTTAAGGTCATTTTTTTCATGTGTTTGTGCGTGTGTTGTTTTTTGTTGTTGTTTCTGTCTTAACCCATCGTAATAAGTTGATCTCGATTACTTTCAGATCAAAAACTGCTTAGACAAGCTCTCTCTGCTCCATGATTTACATTATTATCTATCATTACCACATCCTTACCTCCAATCAAGATGTCACAATGATGTCACAGGTGACGCGCCGGCGCGGTCGAACAGTCAACAGATACTATGTATAGATAAATTATAGTGAATCAATGAGTGGAATGCTGATTTGACGACGGACGAAAACAAGTTCTTGAGCTCAAATATGTTTAGTGTGCAAATATTCTAGTATGGTTAGAGGTTTGATTACGAAAACGACAATGTAAAACATCGTATCGTACGAGTAATGGTTGCATATCGATATGGTTCTCCAACAAAATGTAATTTATTTTTTTATCGTATTGTAAACACAATTGATATAAAACATTGTAAAGGCAAGCACTATGAGTTTTGTTAGAGGATTTCAATTAGGGAACTTCTAAACTTTTCGGAACAAATAGTAGCCTGTGTTAATCCAGGGTATAAGCTATAATCATTCTAAATGTCATCTAGATCTGTCCAGCCGTTGCAGTGTGAAGGAGTAACAAACACACAAACTTTCGAATTAATAATATGAGTACTTATGATAAAAGATTATTAACATTTTATAATTACCCTCCTTCTTCGGCAGTCGGATAAAAAACAGTTCTTCATTTGTAAATTGACGTAACCTAACATAACGCTAATTGAGAATATTAGTCGGAAACGTCTCTACGTGTACATACTCGTATTTGCCATTGAAATGTTTCCGGGTTAAATATTATTTCCTATATCTTAACAAACAATGCTTCGGCCAGTGCTTTGTTGCTTGAACAATCATCATAATCATTACCATTAAGTACTTTTAAGTCTTCATGGTCTTCTGCCCAATTTGTATTTTACTTAACGATTTTCTCATTTAAAAGGGCACATTGTATTTACGGCCTGTTAGAGAAATAACATGTTAGTCATGTGTTATAGAGCCTAACAACTAAGACAAATAAAATAACTAACTTTAAACGATCTACCAGCCTCACAATATCTCAACTTCATTAAACCTTAACGCCATAGAAATACAGTTTATAATAATAGATGAAAATGTCAGCTGTTGCGTATATTAAGTTGCCCATCGGGGGCAAGGTTAAAGTGACACATTCCCAACGACAACGTGCAAATTTGCTGAATGTTATTAACATACATATACATATATTTTAGTAGTTGCTTGTAAATTAATTTAAACCCAAGTATCAAAACGAATGGGTTGACTGGTTATTAATTTTGGCAAATTTATGTGATAGAAAGCTCAGTTATTTGATTGGTTAGGCTTAGCTACCGCAAAACTAGTTGCGAATATTTTGTTTAGTCAAATGTCAAGGAGAATGATGGTATCGTCTTGATAATGCTTAAAATGTGGTAAGGTAAAAATAACACGGCCAAATTAAAAATGTTTATACATTTTAGGAAGTCAGATATTTTGCGCCCAATTTTGGTTAATATATTCTTGCACGTACAAAAATAAATAGTTTGATAAGTCAGCAGTCGGGAGGTGAAATGTAACTTTTATGTGAATAAACGGTTAATCTAGAAAGTGTTAAGACTTTTCTGTTTTTGATGACCTTAATGAATTGATAAAAATGCTTGCAGAACTTGCCATATTAAAAACATTGTATCTACGGTTACATCTTTTTGACTTGTGCAACGTTACTTCTAAATAGCCTGGTTTTGCCAGGTAATTAAGGATAGCTAAAGGCATCGCCAATACGACTAAAGATAGATTATTATAAATAACCTGGCTCGTTAGTTTCTCCAACTGTAATGTGCTTTTAAGCGACCTCCATTACGACACTTTACGCTTAACGCTGTTTTTTGATGTTTTTTGTAAGCAATACTTGAGGTTACGCCTTTTTTCCTAGATCAATCGTAGTCTTTGTTAGGTTTTTGTTACGTAGATATCAGAACAGAGCGCAGCAGAAATCGTTTATTTTTTATTTTGGTTCATTTTGTGAACAAATTATGTTGAATAGTACTAACAGGTATACAAGTAATTCAATACGATATGTGATTGTAAAATAATTCGACGCTTGAAAGGCGAAATGGGATAAGCGACATTTTTTGTGATATTGAGCTATATACATCGTTAAAATCAGCAGATTTTTCTGCGTCGCATGAGCCGGGTCTCGTGCCCGTATGACGACTTTTGTGTCGCTTATTCCATCGGTGATTTTTAGAAACACCGATCTATTTTTGTTACTAAGCGACTTCATTTTTACAGTTTTTTGAATATTGGAGATTAGATAAAATGTTTTTTTACAAAATGTTACTTAGACTGTTTGTCTTTTTTACAACTTTCTTTTTATGTGTCGGTTATATTTTATTACTTCATCGTAAAACGTATTTTAATTTCCTTTATATCATTTTACCTATATCTACAGAAATACAAAAAATGACTTAGATCAAATAACCTAAACGTCCTTATCCGCACTATTGTAGGTTATAGCCTTTTACTTGATATGAGTTTCGAGAGTAATGTCGCTTATCCTTTTTTACCTGCAATAATTTTTAAACTACTTACTGTCGCTTATTCTAAAGTTACTCTAAGTATTAGAGTTTTTCGTACAAAAAAAATTGTCGACAAATAGTTTGACTGTAACTTTTTTTTGATCTCTGATAATTGTTTAACTTTATTTGTTTATTTTTATTTCAAATAGGTGAAGTACCTATATTTGTTTAGTCATTTGGATTTATTCAGTTTATTTTTATTAAAGACCCATTAACATTCGTAACAGTTGTTTTATTTACTTTTTTCATCAATATCTTGAATTTTGGTGGTGATGTATTAGTAAAGAATTAATTATGAGGGTTAAATTTTAGCTTAGATAAAATATTTTGAAGTTTAAAATTGTCGCTCATAGCAGTTAGATTATTTGTCTTGATTTAATTTCTGGCTAAAAATGACTTTTATATAATCTAAAATTGTTCTTAAATTTGAAATTATTTGCGGTTAGATAGTTTTTCCTAATTATCTTTCAAATCTTTTTCCGGTTAGACATTTTTACTTGATTCATTTTTCACCACAATTTTTGGTTGGATGATTTTACCTCCTGCAGTTTTTGAGATCAATTTGCGTAAGCTACACTAAATCCTAAAATAATACCTTTGTGGGTAATTTATTGAGCACAGTATATAGAAAACACCATCATGATCATGTACAAAGTTGAATTTTGAAAATCGTCTTACAAAATAAATAATAGTGATTTTTTTTCAAAAATCTGTGCCGTTTTTGGGCTCTCCTGTAAAGTTACTATTTGGTCGCTTATCCCATTTCGCCTTTCAAGCGTCGATATATAAATAGCAGAAGGCGTTACGTGAATAATCTGAAAGATAAGGTTTATGATAATAATAGGGGTCAATGAAAGATCCTTTGGTTTTCGCAACGCTTTTTTTAAACAAACCTTGGGTTAAGGGTCACATTTTTTTAACGAATACAAAGTGACTAGGTATAGTAATTAAAAATTTAATTTGAGTAAGTATAGCTACTATATTTTTGGACAGTTTTAAACCTTCTTAATTTAAGATATTACAGTACTTACAATTTTTCTAACAGAACACAGAACTAGACATGTTTCTAAACTATATCCTGTAAATTCCAAATACGATATAAACCTGTATGTACTATCAGACCATTGGAACGTTGACCCACCATAGAACTGTGTCACAGAGACGTTATGATTCAAGTCATAAGAAGTGTCAAACAAATTGTTTTATAATGTCACTGTGACACCGTTCTATGGTGGGTCAGGGTTCCATTGGGCTGATAGTACAACAGTTTAAGCGTACACAAAATGTTCAGTTTTGTATGCAATTAAATTGACGTAATAGCACTTACAGCGTTATTCCTCTCTGAATTTAAGCTCCAAGTAAAAGCACAACATGTCGACATGCAGCAGATGCGTTATCAGCCGCCCGCATTCCAGGCTGATTGATAACTATGCTTATGTAACATACGTGTATATGTGCTCTATACAGCTGGGTGGTTAATTAATATGCAGTGGAGATGCTATTTTATTAATGTGAATGATCATGTTACAAAGTAATGTTCTGGTGGCAACAAGACCTGCACTGTATTTAACTGACTCGTAAGTCGAAATTGAATTCGTTAGTTTGATCTCGATAAGGATATGACGAATGTGCAAAATAATAGGTACAGTCAGCAAAAAAAAACGTAACAGATATTTGAAAACTGACAAATTTGGTAGGTTCGACTTACGCTGCTGACGATTTTTCATGTCGGCCACTTAGGTACGTCAACTCCATACATGATGTCAGTTTTTTAAAATCGCTAACTTCAGCTTTATGCAACTTGTCTAGATTCTCTAAGTTATATTGAGGCAAGATTTTGTTGCTGACTGTACTTTTTATACATTTGTCATCTGCTAATAGATACCAAATTGACCAATTCCAGTTCGCTGGGTCTACATTAAATACAGTGCAGATATTATTTCCAACTTCTGAATCCATCATAAGATCAGCCACTACTTCTACATACCATAAACTTGCATTGCATTTTCAATGCATTCCAAATTGACGTGCAAGATTTAAACTGAAATGCTAGCAAAGGAAATTAAATTATTTTCTTGTTTCAAAATATAACTGACGAAAACAATATTGTGATAAATATAAGATAAATAGACGCAAAGTGAATTAGGTTACATTTGATCCCTAACAAAATCAATCCAGTGAAAACAGGCGTATCTCTAGTCTCTAAATATGTATACGCCATTCCTGCTCAGCACATCAAAAACAAACAATGACCAAAAGCAGTTTCAAAATATGGACTAGCACGAGAACAGCGATTTGACCCACTTTTGCCTAGAACTTTGTAGCCATGTAGGGCTCAAAAGGGCCCATAACTGTCCCCGCTTTTAAGGAAAGGATTGTTTACTCCGGTGATTCTATGCGCCTGAGTTTGAGGCCAAGAGGTGAATCATATTGCCCATTGATCTTGAGTTATGGTATGTTGAGTTGTGTTGGAACTGTGGAAAGATCTTTTTTGCAGTGAATTAGAATGAGCTTTTTAAACAATTGAACATCGAATAAAGCCGTATAAACACTTAATGCTTTTTCTAAAGTACAGGTGATTGTGAGCTTGTTATACTTTTTCTAAGAAAAGGAGTTGAATACACGTTATTATTTATTTAATCTAGTGCCGTTACGAGTTAACTCGTATAATCGTAAACATCTCCAGTATGGGTGCGGGGAGGCAAAAAGGAGACATCATGCGAAGTTTCTTTATGACTTTAATAAGGCGTTTGATGATTATAATCAAGTTAATGATGGTCATAATGATACTATTAGCAATGATGAGTAAAGACATTAAGGTAAAACTTCACGGAGTAATTTAAGCCTTGTTAAAAGTAAATTCTCTCTGTAATATTCTACTGAATTAAAAAGAAACATTCTCAATAGAGATGCGCCGAATAGTGGTTTCACCGAATACCGAATACTATTCGGTTTAACTTTTACCAAATCGGATATTCGGCCGAATTATTCGGTTGATAAATTCATTGTTTTGACGCGTAAATAGGATCTAACATGTACACTACGTGTCGCTGCTGGTTAGATGACGAGCGAGCCGCCTGCCACCACCGCTCACAATATCGCACGATTGCTTTATTTTTATTAGCTTTATCTCTTTGACTTATAATATAATATAACATAAATCTTCCACAAAAAGTTTTGTCTTTTAGTTCTATACCATGTCGTATAGCCAAGAAAATATAAATAGGTACTGTAACCGAATATATTCGGCACCAAAACCGAATAATTCGGCCGAATACAAATAGTGAAAAAGATACCGAATACGCCGAATACCGAATATGATTCGAATATTCGGCGCATCTCTAATTCTCAACAAACGCACATCTTCTCCATAAAACAAGAGGCATTTAATTACATAACTTAAACTATGCTAAACTAATTAGACAAGGAAACAGCAGACTAATTAGCTTAAAAAAAGTAAAATTTACATTTAAACTGCGTTATCTCATTCGAGTTCAACGACCTTTATTAAACTGTTGCAAGAGATAGCTACAATAAGAAACAGTGCAACGGTGAGGTAATAACTTTATCGTATTAGTCACGTTCTGGTGTTATTATAATGCTTAAAAGACTACAGAATACGCACGTATGGCCAATTTGGTTTCTAAGAATTGTTTTGTTGAAACGCATGTTAAAATATGATAGCTAGAGTTTAAAACAAACGATTTTAGGTCAAATAATATACATTATATTCCCAGTTATAATAGCAGTAAGGTATATAATAAGGTATAGGGTAAATAGGCATCTGGGTGAACTCGCTTCATCTTTGGAAAAAATCTTCGTCCTCCAAAGGCAAGAGTCAAGAGCAAACCATTACCTATCAATAAAAATATGCATATTTTTGAATAATGTAATAATGGGAAATTTTACTACTGATGCGGGCTAGGATCATAGTTGTATGGTTTGATATGTGTATATACCTCTACATACATTATGCGTAATGACGTGAATCATTCTTGATCCTAGCTTACCTATGTTACAACATTGGTTCAAGCTAATATATTCCCTATTTAATTACTGATTCAAACAGCTTTGTTCCTTGGCATAATTTGCCAACCGCTTACCAAGCACTCATTTGAATTTGGAATCACTAAATCGATGTCATTGGCCGAAAATACATTACGAGAAATACTCGGCGTTCTTTCATTGTGATACAATCGAGAATAGCCTGTATTGTAATACAATGTAAGGCGTGGTAGTGATGCATTTTTGCCCATTGGCTATGCAAAAAAGTTTGTGAAGCAAGTATCTGTGTACTTATTTAGATAATGTTTCAATAGTATGGGAACAGAAATGAATACACGGATATTATGTGCATACTTTGGTTTCTTTTAAACCTTTTTTTAATACATGGAGATTGCAACGAGTACTCGGGTTACATAAAGGTAAAAGAGGGCTATACTTTTACTAATAAAAAATGGTTTCTGACTATTTTACCCTTAGTCTTACCTGTATTAGATGTAGAGATGCTCGAGTCTTCGTACTAACAACAACAACAGGTTACTAAGTGACAATAAGTGAGTCCTGTCCAGATATTAGCTCCTCTGTCTTTTCCTGTAGGGGGTCGATTATCGAAAAATCATTTTTGCACCCCTAGTGTATCCACGGAATAGTCCCTCCAAATTTCAAGTCCCTAGGTTTAGAAGTTTAGGCTGTTGCGTTGTATGTTCGTTGATCAGTCATAAAAGAGTTTTATATGTATATCTAGATAGATAAATTATAACAATATTTAGGCCAGGGTCTTATTTGTACGAAAAATCTCGTTGTTTGCATTTAACTGTTTATTTTGTCCCGTTTATTTTTACCTCTTTACACCATTATTAAATAAGGTACTTAAAGTTAATAAGAAAAGGTTTTCCGCCATTTGGTTTAATTATCCGTATAAATTTGAACTGTTAAGTAAGTTTGCGGTCCTGGGCAAACCTCTTACAACGTCCCATGCCCACTAACTAAGAATTCTATTATATATTTACTCACAATCCACAGTGTTTTATAGAAGCCCAAAATGTGACATCCCCATTTTATTCCAAATTGCTGTAGTTTAGATCATTACAAATGCGAGACGAAAACTCCCGCGTTTCTAATATGTGTAGTTTTTGAGATATAATTTTTTTAAAATCTTGTTTTTGACGCCCGGAAATTACGAAAAATTGACATATATTGCAAATTATTTAATAAACTTTTCTGCTGTTCAAAGTGTTGGATGAACCCTTCAAAGCCATACATTTAGAGGCAATTATGACCTCTCTAGGTGCATTTGTTACAAAGATATTAATTATTTTATTGATTTAGGTTTTTATTTTTTTCCTTCCATGTTCCGCCGTAGTAGGATGCGATATATGTATGATAGCTTTATTATAATGTCTTCTATCTACCCTATTTTTTACAAGACCTAATTCCATGGAACATTTAATCTACAGTCAATTAAAATTTTCGGTCAGGGCTGCCACTACCAATATCCGGATTTAACTGGATATAAAATCTACACAATATACACAGTATAGGACTTTTTATGAGTGGTGAAAGAAAACGTTATTAGGAACCTATACATATGTAATAAGATTATGTACCTGTTCATTTTTGTAGTTTGCTGTTTGTACAGTCAAAAAATCTGTACGCGTACGCTTCCAAGGGTGTATGACAAGACAAGACAAGTGAACACAAGAAGCATGACTAGTCATTGAATGTCTTCTTCTACTTCCAGGCTCTCTGCCCCATCTTGCATCTCATAATAGCTGTCGTCTGGACAAAATTCAGATGATGGTGTTATGTTTTCATCCTGTGATGATATAAAGGCAGCCTGTGGTGCTTTCAATAATGCTATTGCGGCAGATGGTAGGGGACGTTTTTTAATATTCTTTTGTCTTTGTGATATCGAAGCAGTGGCATCACATTTTCTTCCATATGAACTCAAAACCAAAAATAATAAATATCCCGAGAAAACGGCGTATTAAATTAAAAAGACCGAAGTGTCAACCCTAGAGACCGGATAACCCGGATATAAAGTGTTTAGGTGATTACTTGAATGTTCCACGGAATTAGGTTTTGTAAAAAATAGGGTAGATTGAAGACATAATATTGAAGCTGTCATACAAATATTGCGTCCTACTACGGCGGAACATGGAAGGAAAAAAATAAAAACCTAAATCAATAAAATAATTAATATCTTTGTAACAAATGCACCTAGAGA
Organism: Acleris laterana; assembly: GCA_963966035.1. Classification (NCBI taxonomy): domain Eukaryota; kingdom Metazoa; phylum Arthropoda; class Insecta; order Lepidoptera; family Tortricidae; genus Acleris; species Acleris laterana. Next base: position 4,191,028 of record OZ014459.1, on the reverse strand, counting down.
GGTCATAATTGCCTCTAAATGTATGGCTTTGAAGGGTTCATCCAACACTTTGAACAGCAGAAAAGTTTATTAAATAATTTGCAATATATGAAAATTTTTCGTAATTTCCGGGCGTCAAAATCAAGATTTTAAAAAATTTATATCTCAAAAACAACACATATTAGAAACGCGGGAGTTTTCGTCTCGTATTTGTAATGATCTAAACTACAGCAATTTGGAATAAAATGGCGATGTCACATTTTGGGCTTCTATAAAACACTGTGCATCGTGTCACTGGCCGTACAAATGTTAAGTCATTCAATGCCCGATGTACAAATTGACATACAAAGTTAACTCCAAGTGGCATTTTCGGTTCTAAACGTGCTCATTAATATTGGAAGGCCATTTTAAAGATGTTGGTTTTACAAAATGAATAAATGTCAATCGACTGTTGTTTATTTTACATATCCGCTTGTAAATGTCAAAATTTATAGCGAAATAGTATAGTTAAGTAGTCAATGTCATATGAAGATGAACATGGCCTACTTGGTAAAACCATATTGCGTTTGACATGTTATCGTATTATTGTTGTTAAACTGCTAATTAGACAGCGTTTAAACAAAGAGATCCACTGCCACTGTTTCACAGTTACGTTACGTAACAGGTCGGCCATATAAACTCCATGTTAAATTCAGTTCTGCTACAAAGAGATAGGAACAACTTGTTGGGTTATATTTTGGTTATTTTTATAGCTTTTATTGAAGAAGATGTAGTGACCAAGATTAAAAAGGGCATGCTTCGAGGGTACGGTCATTTGGAAAGGATGGATGAAAGAAGATTGACAAAAGTGATATACAGATCGAAAGTGAGTGGACGGGTCGGAACGGGCCGCCATAGGCGTACTTTTTCGAGTCAAATCGGAGAAATACTGGAAAGGGGCCGAATCTTAAGTACCCGAAACCGACGTGCGTGCATGACTCGATGTATGAATGTAGAAGAAGCGAAAGAAATTTGTCAAGATCGTAGCAAGCGGAAAGAAGTGGTCTCTGCCGTCTCTGGGAAACAGGCGTGATTTAATGTATGTTTGTATGTTATTGAAGCTGTGAAAAAAATCATGAATATTCTCAATTAGATAGTTTTTCACGCAAGATTTATTATGTGTAATCAATTCGTTTATGAACGTGTGTTACAGAAAACTCACAAACCAAAGCAAGGCGAGCAACCTCTTAAGTTTGTTTTACGCAGTTCTTCAACACAAAGAGTCATTAATAAAATGGGGCTCTCAATTAAGGCCCGAGGAAAGTGTCTTCACACGTCCGACAAAACCAACGAATTTCACTACTTTTCGTTCACTTTCCCACACTGTAGGGCTGCCACTTCGTTAGACTATTTATATTTTTCTATGAGATTGTTGATGATTATTTTTTTTAAGCGAAATTTACAGTTAAATCTATAGTGTTTTGTTGATAAAGTAATTTTTTGTTAAATTTAAGTACCTACTTGACCTATCTTTTAAAAATAATAAGCTGGTCTATGGTGCTTCTAGGTTTGGCTGTAGGGCTTGAGGGCTGAGAAATTAAAAACACTAGTCTAACAAAAACTTCTATACTTTTGAAAACAGGCCCTGAATTTGGTACTTAATGCGATGACAGAATGAATTAAGAATTTCCATTCACATTGGACTCGTTGTAAAACAGGAGGTAGATCGAACATAATGTCACTTTATTTGATTACTAGCGACCCGCCCTCGCTTCGCTTCGGTTTATTTGAGTTTTCTATAACACACGTACATAAAACCAAATTTATTATACATAAAAACCTTCCTCTTGAATCACTCTATCTACTAAAAAAACCGCATCAAAATCCGTTGCGTAGTTTTAAAGATCTAAGCATACATAGGGACAGACAGCGGGAAGCGACTTTGTTTTATACTATGTAGTGATAAGGGAACCAATAGGAATAGAACCAATAATATATAACTAGCGACCCGCCCTCGCTTCGTTTCATTTATGTAAGTTTCCCGAAACAACCGTATATAAACCCATTTTTTTTACGTAAATACCTTCCGTGAAAAATTGTCTAACTGGTAGTGAAAACCACATAAAAATCCGTTGCGTGGTTTAGGAGGTGCTAGCGGATATACAGACAGACTCGACAAACGATGTTGTACTATATAAGGATAAAGCTAAAGATAATTATAGGCTAGACATAATATTTATAATATAAATACTTCACAAATAATCTTTGCACTGGTTACCTGCGCATGCGCACTCACATTTATATTTGCAAGCCCTCTATTCAACTGGCTAAAACAATATAGCTTTTCATTTGTTATCGTATTGTTTTTTAACTAGGCTGCCATTACGAAACACGACCTACAAAAACACGTTTTACCGTAGAATAGAGGCTTAGTTACCTAATATTTCTTTTTAAATTAGTTACCCATAGAAATAATACTTACCAAAAACTAAGTTACCATAAAAACAATAACCTCTCGTTACGAACATTAACAAAAGAAGACTTAGGGTAAAGTCACCAGTGGTCTGCCAGAGACCAGGTAGTCGTCCTTATATGAGTGCGAAGAGTGGGAAATATATCTTTCTTACTCTTCCTACTCATACAAAGTATAGGCATAGGCCGACTACAGGGCTGTGGACGGGCGGACGAACGATATCAGAGCGAATAAAACACATTTTAGCGCGTGCATTTCCAATTAAACAGCCTAATACGTTCGATCCATCGGTAGAAACCATGCTGCTAAATTGAAAATGCACTCGCCGCTTGGACATTCACTCGTTCGTCCGTCCGACCGTCGTTGTTCAGAGAATCACATCACTACCCTGGTGACTTTACCTTATTCATTCACTAAAATATTCACAATTCAATGCAACACGCAGAACTTATATAACTATACGACGCAACATTTTAGTTTACGAGTTTTATGACTTGTACGCTGGTACTTGACCTTATTGAAATATTTTATCGCTATAATGTACAAAACCGATTTGTGTCGATGTTGCAATAGGAGGCAACGGATGAACTCATATGTTCCGATCTCGTTAAACCAGATTTTTTTATCATGCGCCTACTCAGAACGTCACGAAGTTTATTAGCATATATTACATCCCACTGCCTGGGTAAAGGGGTTAAGACTAATATCTACGAGTTAGGACGGTATCTGCATGCACTGTCTGATTTTAAGTCGGTAAAGTAAAATTCTATAAAGTATACAAGGTACCGCGTGGTTGCCGGGTAAGAATAGTGCCACTCCATGTCCTCCCGTGGATGTCGTAAGAGACGACTAAGGTAATAAAGGCGTGTAGTACTGTTAGGCGATGGACTTGTCTCTGTCACTAATACACTGGGAAACATCTTAGCCTAATTGTGCAAAATGTGGTTACAGAATTATTAACAAGTTTTTAGAGTTGATAGTAATTCTGTAGCTCTGCCTACCCCACTCTGGGAATAAAGGCGTGAGCTTATGTATGTATGTATACAAGGTCCGTATTATAGTCGCTTTTATCGCGCTGGATAAAGCTTCCGTCACTTTCGCACTTACATCTTAGTCAGAAAGTGACCACGTTGATACCAGACTAGCGGGCCTAGTATGGCTGCGTCTATATCGCGTGTCAACTGTGGATAAAGCATCCGTCACTTTTTGACACGTCTACTTTTTACATGTCAGAAGGTGACGGATGCCTCACCCAAAATTTATTACGCGATAAACGCAGCCATATTAGGCCCCCTGAGGCGACTAAAATTATAATGTATCCGTAGACAATATACGTAACTATGGCAAATAATCTTCGCCGTTGAGAGCGATGACTATAATAATACTTCTTAAAAAAACAACACCCTGGGTCTCTCAAAATAAAAGAGACTATGGTCAGAGACATCACGCCTTATTTAATTATTATACAGGGCCTGCTTCAAAATAAGGTTGTTGCAAAAAAATTGCCAACCCTAATGTTTGCGTGGCTTAAATTAAAAATATCGCATGCATATTCAAAAGCTACTAATGAGAATGAATGAATGGCATTATTTAAATTTTTAATGACAGGATGTTGCGAAGTGTTATTTCATGCAGGTTAATGTGTTATTATTTATTCAGATTTAATATTATTTCCTAGGTCTTGGAGAGATATGGGTAAAAGAAAAATAAGTCTGTCAATTTTAGTTAAACGTCAAGCAGAGTGAGTAGCCTACGGTTTTTACAAGACCTCTGGTGATTGCTCTTAGGCAAATGTAAGAATTATTATTTGAGTATATTTCACCTTTTTGAAGCATAATAGTCAATAACAATCAAATGAATAAAAATCTCGTAATAATTGCGTTTTCTATTTCAGAGGTGATGACTAAAATTAAACGTCCTAAACCGTAACCCATATACGATACCATAGAACGATTAAGACATGACACCCTAAGCGTCAAAAGGTAAAAACCACAATATAAGGTCTATTTTCAAACATTTTAATGTGTAAAATTATTTTAACCTCACAATCGAAAGGCGTTTTTCCATGCTCAACTGGTAACCCTGCATAGCAAACACTCGACTGTCCATTACCGATGTTTGCCGTGTGGTCACCGCGAAACGACGGACGACCATAATTCGATTAGTTTGGACACGCTAGAAAGTGAATGGGCAAGTTTAAATTTGGAAAACCACCTACGCTCTTTTGTTTCGTGAGACATTTTTCAAATGTGCTCTAAGCAGTGCAGGTTAAGAGCGATTTTCGTTGACAGTTAAACGTCAAATTTGAAAATAGAAATTTGCTAGGAGTTTAAATTTTGTTTGTGTATAAGTGCACGTAAAGCAAAATAAAGATTAACCACTTAAGTTGACCTGCTCCTTCGATGAAGCCAAAGTCGAAATATATGAACTAAAATGTTTTTCATACGCTTTTACATGACAAGTTCAAACCGTAAGTTAATAAAAGATGGGTTAATTTAGCTAATTTAAGTTAAAATGCCAAGGTTCTCATCACAGTGTGTGAATTATTTAGCCCTATCAGCTTTTGAGAAAAAAGATCACAAAAAAACAATAGGTCACCATAGACGTCATAATTCAAATTAAAAAACTTTAACCATCAAACTGTCCTAAAAACATAATCAATCCGTTACTCCACTTTAACATTAAAAAGGGCAAACAAACACATTTAACTATAATTAGTTTCGATAACTTTACAGATGCTGACTTAAGAGAGTTAAGAGTGACAAATTACAAAGAAATACCCCATAGACCTTATAAAAACTTAATCTCGACTACTCGCCTTAATCTATCCAACATGATAAACTGCCCATTGAAAATTAAAATACTGATTAAATACGATAAATTCATTCCATAAAAAGATAGAGATTCATTTTGACCACCCAAGTGAAGCGATGATGTAATTATAAATCACTTGAAGGTTGCACTGTTCATCTGTAGTGGTAACACCAAAACAACGATGACTCAAAATATTAGGTCACTAAGTACCTATGAAATTGGCGTTTTATAAGAATTTTTTGAAAACGGTGGTTTTCTTACATTTAATTTTGCGGATTATTTAGTAACGTCACGTTCAAACCAAACAAAATTCGGTCAGAAATATTGAACACTTCTAAGCTATACTATACATACTCGTATCTTAATAATTACTTATAAAATAGTTAGCTTCATAAAACTCTGCGTAATTGAAACACTTGAACTCGCAGCACGTGAAAAGAGTTGAGTTCACACTTTTAATTTTAAACATTAATTAAGAAATTGAACCATATTATTAGTATCTATTAATCCTTTGTAACAAGAATTTGGAAGTGGAAATTAAAATGAATAAATTCGATACGAAACAAAACACGTAAAAAAACACCAATTTTATAGGTAATATTATACGCACACACGAAACAACTGTGATTGTCATTTGTTTTTGCATGCGAACACATACGTTTGCAAATGCAAAGTAAATTTTATTTATCTGTACAAGCGATGATGCTTCGTTTGGAAACAAAAAGCGCTTTCAGTACCTAAATACACAAATCCCATATAAATCGCTATCCAATTTGGGACTCTTGGCATGTAATAACTTGTTTATATCGAGTGAATAATGGCGTTTGAAATGATGGTAATTGCGAAGGAATGCGTTAATGAGTTTTTAATGCAAAACTGTATAACTGGATACTGCTTTAGAATTGAGAACAAATGTTAAATAATGGGTTTTGATAGACATAGATTCTGCCCTGCTAAGTCAAATAGCAGTATCCCAAATAATCTTTCTGTAGCAATCATTTTGCGCGTGGTAGGACCTTGTGCTGGGTCTGTCCGGATCGCTACCACCATCTTATCAATTAACCTACCGCCAAACAGCAGTGTTCGCATTGTTGTGTTCCGGTTTGGGGATAAGACAGCCGGTGAAATGACTAGCATAGAGGCATTCCATCTTAGTCCTCATGGTTGGCAATGCATTTGCAGTCTTAGGATTGCATTGCCGTCTTGTGAATGCGAATGTCTATGGGTCACAGTTTCCACCTACTATCAGGTGGCCTGTGTGCTCGTTTGTCTTGTCTTCGTCATAAAAAAAAAACCTTATCATGAATAGGAGAGTGTTAAATTAACTTTGGCTATTGGACCTGAGATACTGTTTATTGGCTTAGGAGATTCGTTTTTTTTTTAAATTATTATCTACAACCTTTAATTTACGGATTATTTACTTAAGCATGGTATAAATAAGTACGTATTCTACCCTCCTAAGCCAATAAGTAGTACAGTCACGAGATTTAATTTGGTACCCACCTTAGGTCCAAAGTCAATCTGACATTCTACAACAATAAGGTTGAGTTTCCTAAAAGTTACAAATGACATGACATCTCTAATGACATTGACGACTTCAAGCTTATTTTTCTTGAAATGGGTCCAAAATTAACGCTCGTGACCGTATCTAAAATTCAATCACCAAATCCGATTCAATTCTATGTCGTTAATGATAAGTTTGATATTACTACAGGAGGTTTATCTTAGTTAGAGCGTTTTTGCTAAGGACCGCAGTATTGTCATCGGCTTCGTCTACGTAGAAGTTGTTTTTATTTTGAGGAACTATCCAATTTTCCGAAAAAAAATCCGTTAAATCGTCTCTAGGATATAAACTATCTCAGTACAAAATGATGGATTAAACAAAACAAATTAAACTTGATCATTTATCATAAGCCAGCAATCCGCCCTCGCTTCGCTTCGGTTAATGTAGTAAAAGTACACCTAACCATAACTTATTATAAATAAAACCTTCCGTGATAACTTTTCTAACTGATGATCGAAACCTCATAAAAATCCTTTGCGTGGTTTAGGACCGCATTTAGCCGATATACAGACAGAGACACAGTCAGATGCGGAAAACGAATTTGATTCATGCTGTGAAAAGAAAAGAAGATAGAGAAAAGAAAGAAATCAAAAAATGTGAACAGGAGGCATATTTTAACGCTTACAATAGAACCATTCTCAATCAGTCATTTAAGTAAGTAAGTTAAGCTTAGATTTTAATTTTTCGTCATAAGTGTCGTAATGTTATCGTTTCTAACTTTTATTTTTGGAATGAGGTGATTGGGATCTGAGACCCATAGACAGAAACCTCAAGACTACAATCTCAAAACTGCAATCCTAAGACTTCAAACTACAACATCTAAGTGACTACCTCTTGCACCCGTAAATAAATGATCTTTTTTTCTGAATTACATTGCGATACGACATGATCTACCCTTAATCAGGTAATCTGTAATCATTTGCAAATATTAAATGTTTTACCGCAAATGCGTTACCACAGGAATTCTCGATCAGTTTCCTTATATGCCACCAACTATACTTTTGTATATAACAAGAGTATCGCTGGCAGCAAACATGTGATTTACCACGTTATTTCAATGTAATAAGGTGAAAAAGTGTAATACATATCTTTGAACTTAACTGTAGGACCTTGTGCAGGGTCCGCTCGGATCGCTACCACCATCTTATCCCTAAACTTTTCTCCAAACAGCAGTGTCCGTATTGTTTTGTTCCGGTACAGGGTAAGCAACGATGAAATGACTAGTATAGAGGCATTACATCTAAGTCCTGAGGATTGCAACCACATTTGGAGTCCCGAGATTGTCATCGGAAGATTGCAAAGGTCTTTGGGCTTTAGAGTTGTCTCAGTCACCATCAGGTGCTGGTTATATTTCTCCAAGCAATAACAAAAAAACCTTATCATCATGAAGGTGGGACGTTGTGAATTTGAAAACTACATCATAGTTATGTCCTTAACCTTAAAAGGTATATAACTAGATGTTCTACTTTTTTATTTCCTAGTATTTAAATGTCCATTTGCACTTTGGTCATGGGATTCACTAGACGTGACATCATTTCCCGAGAAACTGAGTCATTGCGGAACATTAACTTTATCATTAACATTACTGACTACTGTAAGGCAAACCAACATTGAACCCAACACACACATAACACACACACACACAGTAGTAAGGTTAGGTACATACGAGTATACACACCCAAACCCTTTAATGATATATTTGGACGGGTCACGCAAAACTTTTTCCTCCATTAACATATGTATTAGAAAAAATGGCCATGTTTTTAATAGCAAAGGATAATCTAAAACTAAATGACTTGATTGTAAGCTAAGCTCTAGACTTGTATAGGAACTAGATAACGATAAACATGCTGATATTATGTGATAAAAACTATAAATAATTTCATGGAAAGCTTCCAAGACTCAGGAAAAAAACATGTTTTTCACACGAATATTTACTCCTACCGGCATCGAACCTCGGACCTTAAGTCTGGGGTGTGATTCTCTAAAGAAGCAAAGGTGATCGCAAACGAGTGATGTCCAAGCAGCGAGATTAAGTTTAGTAGTCCCGTCAAAGCGAACTAAACACATTGCGTGTATTCCCGATTTGGCAGCCTTATTCACTCGCTCTATCGCCAGTGTCAGGGGGGTGATTCTCTCAAGAAGCAAAGGTGAACGAATGGACGAGTGATCTTCAAGCGGCGAGATTAAGTAGTCCGGTCAGTGCGAACAAAACACATTGTAGCGCGTGCATTTTCAATTTAGCAGCATGGTTCCTGCCGATGGGTCGAACGTATAAGGCTGCTTAATTGAAAATGCACGCGCTACAATGTGTTTTGTTCGCACTGACCGGACTACTTAATCTCGCCGCTTGAAGATCACTCGTCCATTCGTTCACCTTTGCTTCTTGAGAGAATCACCCCCCAGAACACGGAATTCTGTAGCTGTTCCTATTCACACTGCCAATGACTATAACAAGTATAATGACTGTAATTGTCTTCAGACAGGGATGAAATAGTGATGACACTATTGTTACCTCTAATTAGTCTATTAAAAAGGTTGAATATATATTCCTCATCATCATAGTATTACTATGCCGGGTGCGACAGAGACGAAAACCTCTCTTATCAATCAAATCCTTTATCAAATCTATCCATCACTACATTTCCATGTCAAACGTATTTCGAAAAAATAAAATGTATGTGGCAGGCTTAAGTCAGTGTCGTATTTTCACAGAAAGTGCTTTTCATCAAAAATACAAGATTATTATGGTCAATTTGCAAAAGTACGCGAATATGGAGTATAGATGAATTAGCGAGAGCGTGGAATTGCATATGTATAGGTAGTGGTATTGTGTGTTTATAGACAAGACAAAGAGAGAGAAAAATACTTAAAGTATTTCTCTATCTCTTTCGAGAGAAAAATACTTAAAGTATTTCTCTATCTCTTTCTCTTGCGTATAAACACACAATACCACTACATATGCAATTCTAAGCTCTCGCTAATTCATCTATACTCCATATTCGCGTACTTTTGAAGGTTGACCATGGCCAAATGAGTGACCGAATGAATAGGGACAGACTTTAGGCTTTGTAGTGTCGTAGTTTCAAAATGCTATTATTGTTAATACATTACAAATTAATGAATAACAGAGGCTTTGTAGCGTCGTAGTTTCAAAATGTTGTTATTGTTAACACATTACAAATTAATGAATGTATCAAGATGCTACAGTGACCATTCACTTTTGACTCTTACATTCAATTGGCTCGGTATCAATAATGGAAAATAACCAGTATTTAAATTAAATAGTTTACTTTACCAATTACGCTCTACAAAAGGCAAATACCAAAGGAATGTTGATCTATTGCCTATTCATAGTTTGTAGACATGCCGTTGCGATAGACCTTATTTGATTGTACATAGGGACCATTTTCGTAGAAGCAGACTAGAGAAATCATAACGCAATGCTTGTACTTGAAGATTTCATTAAGTCACGCGAAATATGAATGATTGATGGAACCATGTCGTTTTGGACAACATATGCGAACCAAGAAATTAAGTTTTTTCATGACGTGGAAATGGCACATGAACTCACACGCCATCTGATGTGTGTGTCTGTGTGTCTCTCTGTGGTATCTTTGCTCCAAAACGGATAGACCGATTTGGATGCGGTTTGATGTAAAAGAAAGCTAATTTAATTGGGATGGTTCTTTTTTTTATAACAAGGAGAAGACACAGGAGTACTCAGGGCACCTTTTAGTAAATGGGATCTGATACCCATAGACATTTGAATTCTCAACACTACAATGTCAGGACTGCAATCCTAAGACCTGTAATACGTTTCCAACTTTGAGGACTAAGATGGATTGCCTCTATGCTGGTATTTCACCAGTTGTCTTATCCTCATACCAAAACACAACAATTAGCGTTAATGGGTTTCTGACCAACTTCATGAAAATTTAACAGTTGTTACATGGCTCACCAAGTTACAGTATTGACAGTCAAAGACTCAATTTGACCTATACCTATACTTAGGTCCAGAGTCGATAAGGTTGAGTTTTCTATGAGTTACAAATGATTTGGCATCTCTTGTAACATTGACGACTTTAAGCATTTTTTTCTAAATGGGTCCTTGTGTACGTTGGAGACCATACCTTATTTCATAACGTCAGGTTTGGACTGACAAATAAAAGTACCTAAGGAGTGAAAGTGAAATAATATGTTACAGAAGTGATTACTTATAAGACTAAGACCTTACGAGTACCAAGTTAAGACTGATAATTAAGTCCGTAATGATACTACAATTTTCTTAAAACCAGTAGTTACTAAACAACCACACGACCCTAACGAACTAAAAACAGAGTTCAAATTAACTGTTAACCTGCTTAACCAGCTGCAGAATTAACATGGTAATGTCACAGTTAGCTCTTTAGTTCCTGATTGACAGTAATCCCGCGCATTTCGCTTCTGATTTACATAATCTCTTCCTGATGTAAATATCAACACAATGACAATGGTCGTGATGATTTTTTTGAGTCTGCTGATGGATGATCATCTTATATGGCTTTCGCGGAAATGAACAATGCAAATTTGAACGTGACCCTGAAGGAATTAGGAGTGTGCTTAATAGTTGGGCACGGCTGGGAGGGGAAAAAGCGGTTGTTTTTTTTAAAGTACAACACGGTCAGTCAGCCGGCTTTCCAAAAAATCCTACTAGCTCTAGTTACGTTTAATTTATCAAAAATTGCTTGAGACGTTGAGTAGTTACGAGCGGATATAGGAACGGACATAACATACATACATATAGGTCAAACACCCCTCCCCCCCCCCCCCCTTCAGGTCCCTTTTTGGTCTCGCCAAAGTATGATAAAAAACACAAAACACAATGATAGGATTTCACATAATAGTGACTTAGAATTGTTACTAATCATTTTAAGTAATTAGCTTTTCATGATGAGACCTTCATAACGTTAAAAAAACGATATCTGAACGCTACTTTTCGTTACATGTTCAAAATTTCGTTTATAATAGATATACATACTCGATTTTGTTTATAACCTTATCCTACTCGTACATTGCAACAAAATCAAAATCACAACAAAACAAAATAACGTTATGAACTGTAACGTTAACACTTTAACCGGGTTGTATTTTTGATGCCCTACCTAAGTCGAAGTACGTAAAACGGGGTGAGTAGGGACACAACCTAAATTAAGTCATAACTTGTTACAAATAAGAACAAGTATTAAATGGACAATAACGTTACGTCTGTTGGAAATATTTTCAGTCTTATGATTAGTAACATATGCTTCATTTTAGGTCGTGCCCCTACTCACCCCTTAATCCCTACTCACCCCGTTTTACGGTATCGCGCGTCAGGCAACAGTTTTAACATAAAACATTCCGCTCATTGAATACAAAACTGACACATTCCAAAATAACTTGCTCTTTCATTAAAAATCTTATACGAATAGCTTCTAATTTTAAAATGCAACAATGACTCATTTTGGAATGTTTCCGTTTTGTATTCAACGAACGATTCAATATGCGGTAATAAAGCCCACTGCAGTATTATACTAACTTATAGCGTATTATTATACAGGCCGTTTTTATTTCGGAAAATTAAATTGTTTCCGAAGGAATAGCGCGAAACTTCTACGCTGGCAATAACTTGTAAATAAAAAATACCTAAAATAATCCTGACCATAAGACGTTCATCTTATTGTGCCTTCTCTAGATTTTATCTCTGATAAGAGCTCCTTACGGACTCGCGAACAAAAACTGCTTTGTTCCTTTTTGGCTAACGAAGCTGTGTAAAAAACGAACGGGACAAAAAAATAATCTGACATAATACAGTCAAGTTATGACTCTGTGTTATATCGGTGTAGATGATTGAAGTGATGGGGAATTTAGTGTGTAGAAAATGACCAGGAAATACCAGGGGAAAAGGACTGTATGAAAGCGTTCCGACTTTAAAAAAATATTCATTTAATTCATTAAATACGGTCTGAAGGTGTATGCTTTCAAAATGAAAACAAATGTTTCAATTTGAAGTCGATCGCGTTTGCGAGTGTATTGACATATATTTTTTTTAACTTAAAAAAGAATGCGATAGTGTTATGATGAGTAAAGTGTAATAAGTCAAAAACCATACAAACCTTTGAACGAAAATAGACTACTTTGATCCCGCTTTTGAGGGAAATAATTACCGTTTTATGGAGTGAAAAATAAGGTCGTTGTATTTTATTTTCTTTACTCATCATGACCAAACAAATACTTTTTATAATCTGTTAAAAATAACAAGTACTTACATATTTATTTCATTTTTTTTAAAATGTGTTATAAAATTACGAATGGATCGCCATGTTGTTTTCCTTTAAACTGATGTACATGATAATTAATCAACGTAACTAGGTAAAAAAAATGCATATTGATTAAATTTTTCCTGTTGATTTCTCAGAAAACCTGCGGTCTTGCCATCTATGACTCATTTCATTGATTTATAGTTAGCCTTGCTTATTGCTAAATAGCTAATTGTTCTTTTTGGTATTTGCGTCCGTAATTTGGATTTTCCCTGAGAGTAGCATCTTTTTTTTTTGCTTCTGTGAAATAACGAACGCGTTCAAGGCACTAAGTAAAAGTGGGGAAAAAGCCTATAATATGCACTTCCAGCAGTACTTAAATACGTTCAGATCAGAAAGTGCAGTTTCAATAATACTAAAGTATATGAAACATAATAAGTAGTTTACATTCTTTGCTTAGTTTTCTTTCTTTCTTTTTCTGTGCACCCAATGAGTTAATCTCAGTTTGATTATTTGGTCGACTGATTTAGAATGTCGTTAGGCATTAAGCCTGTCGTCTGTGTTTTTTTATAATAAAGATTATATATAGTAAAAGGTCGTCACTACGAATCGGGTGATATCGGTTTTCAAACCCGTTGAGTTTTTTATCGGTTTCGACCTCGTAACCCTTGTTTTGTTAACCTAGTTTATTTGTATTATTATGTGGGTGGCCATAATAATTAGGGACAGAAGTTGAAATTCATTTAAGATACTTAAAAAAATCGATTAATATTGTTTACGTGTTACATCTAAAAGAGTAACTACCTATTTTATTAATGCATTTGTATAATTTGTTTAACATTATAGTACTTAACACAAACTTAACGTCAAAATGATAAGATGTAAATATAATTACTAATTATGTAATTAATGTTATGTAATAATAACTACAGTCTGTTACCCTTCGAGACACATTTGCCTGACCTATGACCTACCTTATCAATTGTCATTAATTCTGTTTATACAGTGTTGTCGAATATTTCCTAAAGTACGTTTGTTCCCCAAAATTAGGTTTTATTATTTTAGACACAAGCGACAAGATCGTTTACCGCACTAGTCTAACTAGACCACTCTACTCCCTAAACATTAGCTAGTCGAAACTCGACCAACTAATTTGTAAGTTACACAGGATTAAAAAATAAATTTTAAATAGGAAAAAACCCCAATGTAACGACCTCTTCGGTATTTTTTTATGGAACCTCCGTAAAAACCATCCCCATTAAACCAATTTAAAAAAAAGTTTTCCAAATCGGTCCAGCCTTTTGGGAGCTACGATGCCACAACTCTCTAACTTCCCCCCTTAAGTTATGGCCGGGGGTTAAAAAAATAATGTCAAGAACAGACTGAGAATTTTCTCAAAAGCATTTGAGAATGTTATCTTTCATATCTACATATAAACTTAAAATTTTCTTAGAACCTATGTACCAGGAATTTAGGAATTAGAATGAGAAAGTTTCACAATTTGGCAAATCTCTTGTACAATGAGAAGTTACAATAATTCACTATAATTTAGTTTTTGTTGCTTCTAGAAGAATTTATTCCAAATGTATATTCTTCTTGTATACAGATCACGCGTTTAAAATACCTACTATTTTTTAAAACACGAACGAACCATTGTTTTCGTATGACATTTGCAAAGTGACGAATGTCTCATACAAATTATAGCTTTAATCCGCTCAGTCCATAAACAGCATACCATATTATTATCATACATATTATAACTATCTCAGCGGCGCGTGATTCATTTTAAGAGCTTGGGTTTTTTCAAGAGGAATGGTTCTTATCTCAGGGAATAAACACTGATTTTAGTCTTTTTAATCTTTGATGATGCGCTCCAGTACCTAATTTATGGGGTTCCGGATATCAAAAGGAAAAATGGGAACCCTTGCGTGTCTTTCTGTCCATCCGTCTGTCACAACCACTTTGCTACGAAACTACCGGAGCGATAGAGTTGAAATTTGATTCACAAGTGTAAGTCAGTGACCCAAAAATGGAAGTGTAACATGAAAATAAATCCAAACGAAATAAGTATATCTTCTACATGTTGACATTTAACAGGCTTATTACGAGAATCTCTCTTTACAATTTAAAGATAAATCGTTTTGAAATTATTGAAGAAAATAGGTGAAAATTGATGGTGAAAATCGCATGAAAATCCGTTCGATAGTTTTCGAGATCATCGCGAACATACAAACACACGCGGTGGGAGACTTTGTTTTATAAAATGTAGTGATAGCGATAATGATTCCAATTCTACTAGGTCACGAGACTTAATGTGATACCCCTCCCCCACACCTTAGGTCCAAAGTCAATCTGACATTCTACAACATTAAGGTTGAGTTACAAATGACTTGACATCTCTAATGACATTGACGACTTCAAACATATTTTTCTTGAAATGGGTCCCAAATGAACGCATGTATCTTTAGAATTATTGTGACCTAATTAACAAATTTTGCATTTTGAGTTAGGTCTCTATAGTAATAAATGTATGATAAAGTTGAAAGCTGAAATTTTGAATTAAGTCACTATAGTTCTAAAGGTGTGAAATATTCTAAGAACTCTGCAATCAGGACTCGTTTCTCTTTAATAGCTATTATAACGGTGCGGTAATTAATCTCCGGACAGTGTTTTCTTATACTCCAGGGAATTAATCTCCAAGTCTCAGATTAATTGTTTCATTACCTGAGAAAAGATACCACTTTGTCCGGCCGGGATCCTTTGAATTAATCAATTTGGTTACAGGGGACGAAGGTGTATTTAGCAAAGTGGTTTCGCCAAATTAGCGACATTATTATGGTTGAGTTGGTATTTAATCACTTCTATTAGTTTCTTTTGCGATTGGATATGATATTACCCGACTGCGTTAGAGAAGGGTTATTGTAAGTGTACAGTCACCAGCAATAATATGATATCCTTCATTGGGCGCAAAAATATCTGACACGCTCTTTTATCTCTAGTAATAAAGACATGTCAGATAATTTTGCGCTAAATGTTGGATAACATATTATTGCTAGTGACTGTACACTAGTTGACAATCAAATGCATCCACTTGTTTTCTATACTATATGTTATTTTTAGTACCTCTTCGTTTTATTTATAAATAAAGCTAGAGTAGCAAAAATATAGTCGGAAACTATGTCGCTTACAGTAATTTAGGTAGTGTGGTTTAAGGTTAATAATAAGGTTTTTTTATGCACATAAATAATAAATAAACAAATTTACCTAGTTTTGTAAAATAACTACAGCATCGCATTTGCTGTCTTAGGATTATAGTCTTGGCATTGAAGTCTTAAGATTGATTTAATGAATGGTTCTCAGATCGCTTAATAGTACCAGTTTCCCTACACTACCTATAACATAAATTGGAAAAAAAACCTGGTTGTGACCACCTTGCTAATCATTAAAGTCTATTTCATATTCAAAAGCACATACATACATACATTAAATCACGCTTGTTTCCCAGAGGGGTAGGCAGAGACCACTTTTTTCCACTTGCAAATTTCTTTCGCTTCTTCCACATACATCGAATCATGCATTTTAGTTAGTTTTATTCCATATTAAAATGTCGCAATGAAAGATAAGGCCAAAACATAATTCATGTTTACGAATGAGAGGGAAAATAATAATATGTAATAATATTAAATTGCCTGGATTATCAACTTTAGATGCATTAGGCGCATTTGAAAGAATAACTTTGATATAATAATAATAATAATAATAATATCAGGGGACTATATCACACCAATTGACCTAGTCCCAAACTAAGCTCTAGGCTTGTACTATGGGTACTAGACAACGATATAAATACTTATATAGAGAAATATATACTTAAATACATAGAAAACATCCATGACTCAGGAACAAATATTTGCGCTCATCACACAAATATCTGCCCTTACCGGGATTTGAACCCAGGACCTCTAGCTTCGTAGGCAGGGTCACTACCAACTAGGCTATCACGTCGTCAAAGAGAGCATTCCATTTCCGTTATAACAAAGTAATCTACCGCTAAGTAACAGGTTGAATCTTCATCTCCGCGAATATGTCGACGGAAGCCTTTTGACACAAAGCTACATTTTCATTATTTCCTACAGATATTTCAGCGTTATTCGAAGAATGCAAACGTTTCCTACTAAGCGACATGAAACGAACAAAACAATTTTCTTCAATTCTTACGACATTTGAATCGGTCTTGACTTGAGACCACAAAACAAAGGGCATCACAGTAAATAGATAAGCAGTACCCCAACTCTTTCGTCAGTACTAAGATACAATGCGCCACAAATACTTTATACAATTTTAATTTTCGTGTGTAAGAAATATATATTATTACTAGATTTTGCTTGCGAACGTAGACCGCCATTACAGTAAAGGCTTTTAGCTTTTTTTTCTATGGAACTGTCACGACTTTCGGGGTTTTAAAGTATCAATTTGATTACAGGGGACGAAGGTGTATTTAGCAAAGTGGTTTCGCCAAATTATCAACATTATTATGGTTGAGTTGGTATTTAATCACTGCTAGATTTTTATATAATGATTCGTTTATTTTGCGTTTGGATATGATTTTAACCGACTGGGTTAGAGAAGGGTTACTGTAAGTGTACAGTCACCAGCAGTAATATCTTATCCTACATTGGGCGCAAAAATATCTGACACGCTCTTTTTATTTTTTGTATAAAAATGCCAAGAAAATGTGAGAAAAAAAGGTTGATACATTGTCATTTGTATTTCCAAATTTCCTTGTTTCTCTTTGAATGATTAGAAATAATGATATTGGAAAAACAATCGCTTTGAGAGACATTAAGATGCTTGTCAAAGTTTCTCCCAGTTCGAATATTTTCAAGCATTACTGTTAAAACATTTACCGTTCCCACCATAAGTAGCATTTTCCTTTGTGAAAATGTTACTAAGCTTAAAGCCTTATAGAAAACATTTCATAGAATCGGTTATTGTTTTCATTCTGTTCGCTTGCGTTACACGAGGGAAATATAAAGTGATTACACATTGCCATGGACTCACTCACGGGTCGAAATTATATAGAAATTAGAAAAGCTGGCGTGGAATGTTACTGGGTAGTGACTAGTGATTCTCTGAACAACGACGGTCGGACGGACGGATGAGTGAATTTCCAAGCGGTAAGTTTAAGTCCCGTCAGTGCGATGGATCGAACGTACGAGTATAAGGCTGCTTAATTGAAAATGCATGCGTTAAATGTGTTTTGTTCGCTCTGACGGGACTACCTAAACTCGCCGCTGCGATTTCGCTCGTTCGTCCGCCCGTCCGTTGTTTTTGATAAACATATTAAATTTAAAACTGTTTTTCATTGGTACGTTACTACGACAAGGTAACAGCAACGACTCAGTTCGTATGTACTAGTTAAACTATCACGTAACCAACGTACTGTTGTGACCTTGACCAACCTATTATGTATTCTCCTTGTCTACCCGCCTTTAGCCTGACAGTTTTTTTTCCCATCCATTTAATTTTGTTTGTGTTTAAATCGACAGTGTTATGTATATAGGTTGGTATAGGTTTCACTATTATATTTTAGTTAATACACTAATAGATGACGCGATGGCCTAGTTAGCAGTGACCCTGCCTACGAAGCTAGTGGTCCGGGGTTCAAATCCCGGTAAAGGCTGATATTTTGTATGATGAGCGCGAATATTTGTTTGAGTCATGGATGTTTTTTGTCTATTTAAGTAAATATTTCTCTATATAAGTTAGTTTATCGTTGTTTAGTACCCATCATAGTACAAGCCTAGAGCTTAGTTTGGGACTAGGTCAATTGGTGTGTCATTGTCCTGCTGATCACCTAATTTGTTCTTAACCCCCGATAAGGAAAGAGGGGGTGTTGAGTGTATCTGTACTTTGTGTGTGCGTGTCTGTGTATATATGTATCCATATGCATATTATACAGGTTTCACTATTACATTTTAGTCATTTTACCAATTGATTTAATAATACTGTTTCTCACTCAATTTATTTAACCAAGTAATCTGCAACTCTCGATCAAGATGATAACTTAACTCCAAGAACGAACAAACAAGCAAGTGTTTGCCGTATTAGTAGCTAACCGACATACCGATGGCAGCTGTTAGAAATACTTGTAACGAAGCCTGTTTGACTTAGGACTTTCCTTGCCAGTGACACACCTGACGAGTTCAAATTCCGTACAACTGCAGTTTTGTGGCAGGGAATTGGGTGAGTGTTTCAGAGCCAGTGTTCTAGGTTTCTTTACTATATTGACACTATATGGCGTCGGTGGGATGCGTGAGACACTTGGAGTTTTTGGCATTTAATGTGTGTTTGTGATAATGTTACTATCAAATAATGACTGTAAATTGATTTTTGGTTTTATTAGAGACTTATAAAAATAACCAGCCTATAATAATGAGAAGTAGGTATTATAAAAAAAAAATTAAGACCTATTAAGGTTAACTCTGAAAATGGTTACTAGGGGTTTCGTAGACAAAAATACCAAAATAAATCATTACTAAAACTAATCAAATCACAAAAATTCAAGTGTGTAAAACAAATATTAACGACCTATCGTATTAGTCAACCTATTCCCCGAAATGAACGTCAACACGGGTTATTCCCACCTGTTACCACCAATTTGTTACACTGTCTTTGGTGGGAATATTTTTCCCATTTGTTACCACAAAAATATTTGGTGATAACTACTGGGGAAAAAAGTTTTTTAGTTAAGTGGGAACGAGTGGGTTACCAGTGGTAACAGGTGGGAAAAAAAACCCAGCTGTTACCAGTGGTAACAAATTGGTGGTAGCAAGTGGGAATAACCCGTCAACACGTATCCCAATCCTCCACTTAAATAATTATGCAAAGCCAACAATCTCGTAAGCAAAACAGCGAACGTACGTTGCCCAAGCGCACAATTACGATGTTAGCGAGCGCCCGCGCAGACCCCAGTGAGTCACCGCACGCGTCGCGTATACTTGCAGTGCCGACATTGTTGTTATTGTAAACATTGTCGTTCATGGATGTTTTGGTGACGGATGGATCAACTATGCTAATGCATCCTATAGAGCATTCGATCCGATTTTGTTTTTCTTGTTAACCTGTGTTTGTGTCCCACTGCTGGGCAAAGGTTCTTCGCCTCTCCACTCATCCCTATAAATGCGAATCTAAAGGGTGATCTTGTATGGGCCTCCAACAGTCACGGGCATTCCAGGTCCATAATTGTCTTTAGGAGCCAAAAAAGACAAAAATATACCTATTTTACTTAGTAGCAAATCGATGGGGAGGCAAGGCAATATGTTTATTTTTAGACAAATTCCATACGACACGATTATGATTTTCCACGAAATCCACGTATGACGATCGTCGCTATGGTAAAAATACATCATGTTGCCAAGACATGTTTCATCTCTGTTCGTGGGTGGGGACATTTTTACCCGTCGTCCTTGAGAACTGAATTCAATCCTACTACACAACACCTATTTATTTATATCTATTTATTAAGAGCCAGATGTGTCCCACTGCTGGGCAAAGGCCTCCCCCCACTTTTTCCACGTGTCTCTATTCTTTGCCGTCTTTGGCCAGTCCTTCAAAAAGGAATCCAAGTCATCCCGCCATCGCCAACGAGATCTGCCGCGTTTCCGTCTTGAGTTGTTGGGCTTCTACTCTGTGGTGACTTTGGCCCACAGCTCGTTCGGCATGCGGCAGACATGGCCAGCCCAGTCCCACTTCAGCTACACAATAGCTACTATAAAAAAATGTGGTTCAGGCTCATTTCAGATCAGTGACACCATCTTATCCTTCCAAGCAGCAGTATCCCTCCATCTTACCCTTCAGGATAGGCGACGCAATTCCAGTTTTAGGATTGCGGTCTTGAGATTGTAAATATGGTTCCCAGATCCCACTACCATCCTCTGCGGTTACCTGTGAGCTCGTTTGACTTCTTCTTGACGTACAAGAAGACTATGAATGGGTCTGGAATGCAACCGTTTCTTTCAAATATTTTTCCCAATTTGAATCCATACACTAAAATCTATTTGAATAGTGACATTATTGCGTTTAAAAATAATAACTCTCATATGAATACCTTTTTAACATAGTATCACTGTTGCATTTAACGTGTGTAAGGTTACTTTGGAATTTGGGAACCTTTATAACTTTGTCACGTCTGGCTGTGACAGGCTATTTACGTATACTATAGGGATAATGTTGCTGAAGTTTCAAAGGTGAAAGGCTATTCGATTTGTAGTAAAAATATGAAACAAAACTTTTGAACACTAGCAAAGAGATTTTTTTTTCTAAAATACTTTCCACGATTTTGGTCATCAATAAGTTTGTAAAATCCTCCACCGCACCAGCATATGTTTATCTCTGATTTCATACATTCGTTGTCGTCCAGGCGTACAATTTAACAAATTTGTCAACTTTTTGTATGGAGATCCGTACAAATTTGTCAAATTGTACGCTTGTAAAGTTTTGTGGTATAGGGGCCAGGGGTCTAAGTTGGAGAGTTCTTGAAAGTAGGCCCTTTTTAAGTTTTGTATATGTATATTGTGTTCTATAAACGTATTTATCATTTCTTAGCATAACTTGTGATTTCCCGGCAGTCAGAAGATTTTGATTGCTCTCAAAGTCTATGGAAGGTTACCTTTTCTATAGGTATTAAGACGTTGCTCTGAAACTTTATTGAAGAGGAATCTTTTTTACTTTTCACGAAATGCCATCTCATGAAAATTATTTCTACCAGGTAAACGTAGAACTCGAAATTTATAATAGGTACAATCATTGTTTAAAATAATTGCTAATTAAATGGTATCACTTTTGCCGTGGTGGGAACTTGTCTAGATTGCTATCACCTCTAACCTACCGCCAAGCGGCAGTTGCAATGTTGTATTATCCAACTCTCAGGGAGTTGGCAACTCATTTGCAGTTTCATAATGGCAGTCATAAGTTTGTAGTCTTGAGATTGCCAATGATGGGTCTCAGATCCAACTTACCGTCAGGTGGCCTCTATGTGCTTGATTACCTGCTCCATACAAAAAAAAACGCACTCTTACGCAATTTTTAGCCATTGGAGTAGGATTGTATAAAAATACGAAAATAGAACCGCACATTGTGACACCATAGCGATTATTGAACTAAACTATTATTACTATAACCACAAAGTAACACTTAAAAACCTCCGGCCAACGTCCATGGCACCGTTTGCAGTATCCGCTGCGCTTAGAGCGCAGGACGTGCCCACGCGCATCGAGGCAAATCAATGGCCGCCATTGTGCTAACGCCATCTTTAGATTGATGTGGGAAACTTTGCTAATTAAAACGTTATACATGACATTTAGTTTTGGAATAAGGCAGTGTGGTAACTGTGCAGTTGCTGAGTGCTATGTTACAAATAGATAGAAAGAATAAAGATGAATATGTTATAGATGTTAAATTACCAACAAAACACAACACACAAACGAAACTTAGTTGCAGATGATCCAAAATGGTTCCAATTCAGCGGAATGCTGGTAAAACCAAAATTCAAACAAAGTGACAGAAAATTACCTACCTACATACATACCTTCACGCCTATAATCCCATGGGTTAGGCAGAACTACAGAATTACCTACAACTGTAAAAAAAAATGTTGATAATTCTTTAACCACATATTGCACAATAAGGCTAAGATGTTTACCAGCGTATTAGTGGCAGGTTGCAAGCCCATCGCCTAACAGTACTACACGCCTTTATTCCCTAAGTTGGCTTTTACGACATCCACGGGTAGACATGGAGTGGCCCTATTCTAATACGGCAATCACACGGGGTATTATCTACAGTAATATTATGAAGAGAAAATATTTATATGTTTGTATTTTTGTTCTTAACCCGTGTGGTTGCCGGGTTAGAATAGTGCCACTCCATATCTTCCCGTGGATGTCGTAAGAGACGGCTGAGGGAATAAAGGCGTATAGTACTGTTAGGCGATGGACTTGCAACCTATCACTAATACACTGGTAAACATCTTAGCCTAAAAGTGCAAAATGTGGTTACAGAATTATTAACACATTTTTAGAGTTGTTGGTAATTCTGTAGCTCTGCCTACCCCAGTCTGGGAATAAAGGCGTGAGTTTACGTATGTTGAATTTTTGTGCCAATTTCAAAAACTCTTTCACCATTAGAAAGCTACATTCACCCTGCCTGAGTGACATAGGCTATGTTTTTTTTTTTCTGCGTGGACGGAGTAGCGCGCAACAGCTAGTAACACAGTGAATGCACTAAACCACTCTTAATTTATCTCAAAATACTCGTATAAAGACTTCAACTAGTTGAGGATTCTAAAACATAAGCATCCCTATGAACAAGATATTAAAGGTTGAATCATACGAGTGCCGCACTTGTAATCCCATAATCCTTGCCTATGATACCTCAGAAGGTTTCTCATGCATATCTCAAAGCATAAGTACCATAATGCTATCTCCAAAGGGATATTAAAGCTATGAACTGCGCACCTTATTTATTTTGCTTCCTTGCGGAATCACTAGGCAGGATGACATGACCCCGTAATTAGTTTTAGTCTCTTTCTTGTTGTGACTTCGACAAGATCTCTAATATCAGCCATTTTCATAAACTATTAAAATGTATGGAAGATGTAATCGGTCCATGCCGTAGATCGTAAGCCGTCTATCATATCGCTCATTAAATACAAAACTGACACATTCCAAAATAATTTGCTCTTCCATTAAAAATCGTATTCCAACCGCTTTTAATTTTAAAATGCAACACTGACTCATTTTGGATTGTGTCCGTTTTGTATTCAATGATCGATATATTATTCGTCGGTTTTAAAGAAATGCTATCGTTAGTAGGTAGTATGCGTCTTGTCTTGAGTCTAGGCCTTCTTAACACTCAACCTCAAGTTGCTGGTAGACTTGAACGTTTCTCAAAGAATGCTCCCCGATATGAGCGTTCAGATTAGGTGTTCGAAATGAACAATCAACGTTCATTTTGGCAAGCATTCTATCGAATATGTTCAAGTCATCAACACATTTATGGATACTGTCAATAAAGCTGTTATTTTACCAGCATTTGGAAACTATAGTTTTCCTAGACAGTTTAAAGTCGCCATAAAAAGAAATGGTAAAAGATGTAAACCAAACGGCAACGGTTCAATTTACCATTATTACTCAATAATCACGTTACTTCTGGACATCTTGTGCGGTATTTTAATGATTGACATGCTTGATCATTACTTTCATACTCTGTTTAAGAATAAATAACTATTATTAAAGGCTTTTAAAATTGCTTCTGCTGAAAATTTGAGGTTATGTGTCAAACAGTACTCTATTGCCATTACTATTGAAGCTGACTATAGTAGCTCTAGTACGTATACTAGGTATGACTGTTCGATAGCCTCTTGCGCAACCTTTATACCTTCAATTGCATATTATTAGTTATAAAATTGCATCGCATATTTATATGCAAAATAAAGTAAAAGTTCATGCAATTCTACCGAGACTACCATTAAATGGCGCCAGGTCTAGAATAAAAATCATAATGCTGGTGAAGCATCGAAAACGATCAGTACGCATAAGCAAAGTATAGATTTTATTGTGCAAGATCATAAATGGTCATAGTAATCGCAGGATTAAAAGCCTGGTAGGTGCAACTCGACGCATAAAAAACCGGCGAGTTAAAGTCGTTCATTGAATACAAAACGGACACAATCCGAAATGAGTCAGTGTTGCATTTTAAAATTAGAAACGGTTGGAATACGATTTTTAGTGGAAGAGCAAATTATTTTGGAAAGTGTCCGTTTTGTATTCAATGAGCGAAGTGGTCTCGTCTACAGTGTGTAGAAACCTGGGTATACTATCTATTCTTTCATACTATCCATAGTTCCATATTTCCATTCTAATATTACCTACAAAAGCGAAAGTAACACAGTTAACCGTTGAACCGATTTTGATAAAATTTGGTACTGAGATAGCTTAAGCTCCGAGGAAGAATACAAGGTACATTTTACCCGCAGTCCCCTACCTTCCAAAAAATGTAGTGGTGTTTAAAGTGGGAATATAAGTAGGACGCAAATGCCTACCTTTACGGCGTACAGAATACAGCTAAGTGGCGGTGTAAAAGGCTACTTAAACAAAAATAAAATAGGCATTAAAGTCCAAAAGCCATTTAAAATACAGGGTTATCTAGAATATGTTTTAGCACTTGCTTTTTACGAGCCAGGAATGGCGAGTGGTTTTTAATTCGACGGGCAGTGTGCTAATTTTAGTCATGCTAGGGAAACATGATTACTAACAACTCGTTATATACTAGGTAAGCTGTTTTATTGGTTTAACAAGTAACATCCATACTTAATATTGTAAATGCGAAAGTGTGTCTGTCTGTTACCTCTTCACGCTTAAGGGGCCATTCAAGTATTACGTAAGCAGATTTTTTACAATTATGTACCCCCCTTCCTCTTGTCAGCAAAAGTAAGCAAACCTCTTCCCCCCCCCCCCCTCCCATGCTTACGTAATCATTGGTACCTATATGGATTTTTCTTTTAATGTATTCTGTTTTTTATTGATTCGTGAGTAGCGTAGCAGTTAGCTAAACAAACTTTATTAAATTTAAATTAAAATTATATAGCTATAAAAATTATATCACTATCATTTTGAGATCATACAGAGATCAATTATACATACACAATAAAAAGAAACATAATCTTATACTATCTTATCTCTACACATGTGTATGTGTGTATGTGTATGTGTATGCGTGTGTGTGTGTGTGTGTACAACTGTACACAACAATAATAAGGTCCATGTATGCATAGATATATCTGGCGCGTTGTAGGCCGTATAAATATTATTGATATTGACTGACAACTCAGTCTCAATCTCGAGTTCTCCACGGAGCAAACGACATTTAAGCGCGTGAATTCTCAATTAGGTAGCTTTACCCGTCAAGTGAGCCCGCTTGTATGACTTCGCTCGCTCGATCCACTGTTCGGCAGAGACCTTTTCATTTACTTTCTTGTTAAAAAAGTACTTAATAAATTTACCTCATGTTATCAAAAGTAGTCCATATTTAAATTAGTTCCAATTCTGACCTCCTACCTCATTTCATTCCGAGGGGGATTTCGCCACACCAGGTTGTGGTTAATTACTTCTCTGTGGTTGGAATTGCTTTCGTGTGGTTCGAAATGCTTCTATGTAGTGTTAATTGCTTCCGATAGAACAAAGGTGAAAACATGTCGCAAAAATCACATGCGTAAAAATTAAAATGTTCTTTTAGATCATGTTTTACTTAATGTGTTGGTTTTGTTATTGTTTCGTATTAATTCTAATCTCTAATATTTAATTTTATACTTATATTTAAGTGTAAATGTAAACAATTATTTATGTCAAACAAAATAAAAAACCGCAAATAAAAATTGACAGCAGGGGTATTGACTGAGTTTTTTTCTGT
Organism: Acleris laterana; assembly: GCA_963966035.1. NCBI lineage: Eukaryota > Metazoa > Arthropoda > Insecta > Lepidoptera > Tortricidae > Acleris > Acleris laterana. The sequence goes on along the minus strand of OZ014459.1, from coordinate 4,164,468 downwards.
ATTATTATCAAAATTGAAAACATTTGTTCAGTGAATTGGCCACATGAGGGTTCTTTTACAAGGTACTTAATATGGAGTGAATCTACTAGCGCTTCGGGCGAGACCATTAAATTTTAGGCTATATTGGTCGGAATGACCTCAATTTGTTTGTAACCACCTTTTGTTTTTTAGCACTAGCTGTGACGTAGAAAAGACCATGTAGAAGAAATAGTTTTTTTCTTTTCTCATCAAATAATGAACAAAAAAAGACAAACCTTTATAAGCGTGATTCTTTTCAGAACGCCTTTTAAAACGTTCCTTTTGTCAATTAGGTAACAATTTTTAATGTGTATTTAATGCATTCGGCAAGCGTCAGTGACAGAATATAAATCGACTACACAGATGTTTAGTTTAGTGGTGACAGGTAAAAATGTAAGACGTTGCAGCGGTGTCAGGTTACACCCAAGTGATTACGTATTAACATGGGAAAAGGAAAATTGTTTTAAACATGGTTAGAATGTTGGTTATTGTACATTTTTATGGAATCTGTCACCCATAAACATTTACATTTTCAAGATAAGATAAGACAAGATAAGTTTTTTTTTATGGCATAGAGTAGACAAACGAGCACACAGGCCCTGATGGTAAGTGGAAACTGTGACCCATAGACATTCGCATTCACAAGATTGCAATGCAATCCTAAGACTGCGAATGCGTTGCCAACCCTAAGGACTAAGAAGGAAGGCCTCTATGCTAGTCATTTTACCGGCTGTCTTATCCCCAAACCGGAACACAACAATGAGAACACTGCTGTTTGACGGTAGGTAATAATCATACATAGTCAGTTTTACATTAATATAGTATGATAATATCAGATTCAATAGCATATTTAAATTAGTTCTCACTATAAATTTACTAATTTATTTTTATTTATTTAATAAACCATAAGACTGCAGTGCTAGCCTAGTTGCTACCCTGCCTACGAATCAATCGGTCCCAGGTTCGATTCCCTAATTTTTGTGTGACGAGCACAATCATTTGTTTCTCAGTCTTGGAGGTTTTCTAAGTAAGTATTTATTTATTCGCTTTGTCTAGTATCCATAGTACAAGCTTTGGGACTGAGTCAATGTGTGTTAGATTATCCCCAGTTTTTTTTTATTATCTATACTAATCTATACTAATATTATAAAGCTGAAGAGTTTGTTTGTTTGTTTGTTTGAACGCGCTAATCTCAGGAACTACTGGTCCGATTTGAAAAATTCTTACAGTGTTAGATAACCCATTTATCGAGTAAGGCAGGCTATATATATCATACTCACATATACTGAAGCAAAGCGAGGGAGGGTCGCGAGTTATAAAATCATAAGACCGTAAATGCAATGCCGATACAGAGGACTAACATGGGATGCCTTTATTAATTATTAGTACTAGCACTTGCAAAACTTATGCGAATGCTCCTTGGTGGTCGGTAGGTTAAAAGATAAGATGCTGGTAGCGATGCATACCACCAATAAAGAACAGATTAAGCGCGCGTGCTTATGCGCGTGTGTGTATGTCTGTCTGTGGTACCGTAGCTCATAAACGGTTGAACCGATTTGGATATGATTTTGTTATTTGAAAACAGGTGTTCTACCGGTGGTTTTTAGCTATGTTTCATGAAACTTTGTTGGGTAGATTAAGATATATCAGCTCTGAAAGCAACGGTCATCATTACATTGGGGGATTTTATCCATGTCAATAATAGTTATGTTTTTCTAGTTGCCGTGCCCAACCTCCACATAACATTATTAAAAACTAACCTTACGTCTATAGTCATACGTGTCATTCACACCTACACGAGAACAGCGCACGACCCAAATACGTAACCCAATTGACATTTGAGCCCATAAAGTATATCTCAATGCCGACTTCATTCAATATGCGTAAAAATTACTTCAATTTACCATTAAATAATAGCGTCATAATAGTGGCGTAGTGTTTTCAATTCTCGCCACGACGCACTACTACTATATAATGTGTGCTTCATACATTACAACCGTCACAGTATAAACAGTAGTTCATCTGCAAACGCGCGGCTTGCATGTGTGAGTGACTTGACCGTACACGTCGCGAGCCACCACAAGCAAATGAAACAGGACGGACCGAGGCGGTTAGGTTAGGTTAGGTTAGGCGTTTCGTTGCGTGCGTATTAGGTATCTAGCGATGCGCATCGAGGCAAGCGCCCGAGCGGCAATAGGTATCAGAAACTCCTAAATGGACGAAGTCGAACTTTATTGCCATCTTGCAACATCAATTTTACTGACATTATATTAACTGATCGCAATACTACTCGCAATCACAGTTAAAGAAAAATAGTTCAATTTCCTCTTAAAACAAAAAGCAGAGAAAAATAACTTGTGCAAAGTTAATTTCATCGTCTGGCTTATATGCTAAAGCCCGTCCAGCGAGTGCACACAAAAACGCGGAAAATTAAAAAATATCACAAGCTGGTAACACAAGATGCATAGCGACTGGACGTATTCATAATGTGACAGCTTGTTTCATAGCTAAAATTATTGCCATATGAAGAATTTGAGAAAAGTGCTTGTGTCACCACTCGCTGGTGGCTCTATGTACTTATTCTATAGATACTCCCATCCTGTTTACCAATAGTGCCATTGACGTATAATGGACATTAGGAATGACTACATCGAACCATGGAAGTTCAAGGTACAGTCATTGTGTTTAATTCAATCAACCATATCTTTGAAACGGTAGAGTAGACACGTTAGACAACGCATTAAGAAAAACCGTGCCGTGTCAGACATGCTCAGTATGGGGTTTCGAAGTCATTACTACCAACACAAAAAACTATCTCAAAAACACAACAAATATGATGAAATTTTATAATGAAAGTTATTTGAATGATTAGATGCTTTTCAGAAGGTATAAAGACTTTAGACGCCTGTATC